>CALNXI010000283.1:127732-164004 GCA_942486025.1 Porites evermanni
TTTCCGTTGAAGCACGTACAAGTATCAGAAAAAAATTCCCTGAGGATACCTTTGGTATGTGGTGATAACTACGTTGTTGGCAGTTTTAACCCTGAGTCATGGCAAAACATTTCTTTTCGTTGATCTAAAGATGTGCAGCGCAAAAATCTTATAGAAAAGCAGATAGGGTGTTTACTGGGGATTTTGTGGGGGCAGGACAGGGGTTAACCGGTGAACAGAAGGCTCATGTTACAATCAAAACAAATTAAAGCAAAAAAAATCACACAAACAAAACAGAAAAAATTGCGGATACCCAAAAAAGAATTTAAACTGTGGCCTTCAAAATATAATAACTATCAAACCTTTGCTCAAAGAATGAAGAATTCGTATCTATAAGCAGGGAACGTGCTTGATCCTGATAAAAGTTATTCCTATGGGTAAAGGCTGGGCATACTGCTTTAACCCCTTACTGTTTATAGCTGAAGGGAGCTGACAGTAAAAAGGGCATCAGGACATAACCATTGCTGTAATAAAAATTCCTAACCTGTAAATTAACGCTGGAGAAAAGGAAGAGTGGAAATTGCGCCGGGCCGTCCACCCGGGGATTAAATAGCACTTAGAGAATCGAATCTAGTGTCACCAAACGTTTCTTAAATTGAGTGACAAACTGTTGCCTGCAGTTTGAGTTCTCTACTGCGAGCCCACAGAACAGAAATACGCATAAAATTGATCGAGAAAGAGACCCTGACTATCGTCCATGCCTTTAAGGAGTTCGGTCAATTGCTTTTTGCAAAGGAGACATCACAGTACATACCAATCATAAGCCCTTGGAGGAGATTTTCAAACGTTCCCTTGCAC
Source organism: Porites evermanni (assembly GCA_942486025.1). Taxonomy (NCBI): domain Eukaryota; kingdom Metazoa; phylum Cnidaria; class Anthozoa; order Scleractinia; family Poritidae; genus Porites; species Porites evermanni. The sequence continues at coordinate 128,570 of CALNXI010000283.1, forward strand.
TTGCTCCCCGTCATCTGCAAAGCATGCTGTACAGCTTCAGGGTAGAGGATCGCAAGGGCTTCACCCTAGTTATCGCTGACACGCTATCTCAAGCATCTTCGCTAATGCTGCTGACGACAATAAGCTTACTTATGAATAATAATTACCTCATTTGTAGAATATAAAATTCATAAACTGTTTGAATTTTGCTTGGGTAATCTTTTTCCTTGACGTGAGATTGATTTTGTTCTCTGATTTTTGTTTCTAAAATGACGTCACTTCCTTGGGCGTCGAAATAAGCAACCAATCATGAATAAGCCGATAATGCATCAAGAAAATTTCCTCGTTATAAATGACTTTTATCTTAATTGAAAACAATCCAACCATGTGTAGATAAAAAACATCCAAAGTCGGGTGGCTTTTCTTCCTTAAGATCGACATTTCATTGGTATTTATATTCCAATACAACTTATCTCTCTAACCCTTTTTTAAAAAATTTTTGGGGTGTTGGTTTGGAAACTCTGTCGAACTCTCTTCTCTTCGGCGATCCTCAAAACTGGTGGTGGGACCGACTTTTAAAAAGCGTGATAATATTAGTGAGTTTTAGACTATGTTGACACTATACTGGATAGCTTTTGCACCGGCACGAAAATCATAACTTACACTAGGGCTTCTGTTCACACATAACAACGGGGATTTCGGCGCGATTCCTGTAACGGAGCGAAGCTGCGCAGCGCCGATCTCTAAAGTGGAGAGTCACATCGGATAGGTGTTCACATCATACTAGTGTCAACATAGCCTTAGATTCACGTTTACGGTAAAGTCGCCATACGGCAAATTCAAGGTGACAATTTCTCATATTCATATTCATATGGATGAATTTGGCATGAATTAGCTACTAGTTTTTGCATTATAAAAAGCAAACGACAAGTAGAGAGAGAACTTCGTCATGCGTTACAAATAATAATGAAAAATTCTTTATCAAAATCTTATAAAAATCTTATAAAAACTACACAAAACTTTTGTAAAATATTCATAAAAATCGTTCACATCAATATTTTATAAATACAAATTTCCGGAAAAACCCCTTCACAATTCAGAATTCTAAGATACTAATTAAAAACTAAATATATGTCCACGATAGAAACCTATTTACAATTGTGAATAATTTAAGAGTGGGAAAAGGAAAATCAAGCATTACTAAGAAAAAAACTGTCAAAAATCTAGGCCTAAAATTATGAGTGCAGATGTAGACCAGATGCAGGTGTAGATGTGGTGCAAATTGACGTTGCCGTTTTCCGTAAAGGTAAATCTAAAACTCTCTAATGGACTTTTGCTTTGATATGTTACACTTTATTGAGAAAACAGTGTGTCCGGCACCTGGAAACTGTTAAACCAAGAGAGATCTAAAAAGGGCTCTTAACTTGCACATGCACCATCGATCAGCGAGACTAGAGCGAGCGATCATCGTCATTCAGTTCAATAAATATGAGTCAAGAGATCATATAACAGAACAGATCAAGCGTGTCGTGCCTAGAAAAGGGAAGGGAGTTAAAAAGAAAAAGGGTAAAAAAGACAACAAATTCTGTATCGCGTCGCCGCTAAGTTGACCATAACACATCCATCATATAAGTTTAATAAACTATGTATTTGTTAAAGCAAACTGCAATTGTCTCTTTGCGACCAGATGGCGGAATTTAACAATTTATGGACAGGATCGGAAAAAATGGAGTAATAACTACAAATAGATATGTTGGCGTTTTTTAATGGTACTCCGTACTGCCAACGTCAGTAATACTNTTACACTTTATTGAGAAAACAGTGTGTCCGGCACCTGGAAACTGTTAAACCAAGAGAGATCTAAAAAGGGCTCTTAACTTGCACATGCACCATCGATCAGCGAGACTAGAGCGAGCGATCATCGTCATTCAGTTCAATAAATATGAGTCAAGAGATCATATAACAGAACAGATCAAGCGTGTCGTGCCTAGAAAAGGGAAGGGAGTTAAAAAGAAAAAGGGTAAAAAAGACAACAAATTCTGTATCGCGTCGCCGCTAAGTTGACCATAACACATCCATCATATAAGTTTAATAAACTATGTATTTGTTAAAGCAAACTGCAATTGTCTCTTTGCGACCAGATGGCGGAATTTAACAATTTATGGACAGGATCGGAAAAAATGGAGTAATAACTACAAATAGATATGTTGGCGTTTTTTAATGGTACTCCGTACTGCCAACGTCAGTAATACTTAAATACGATATTATTGCCCGCAGTTTTTGGTCAAACATTTTATCAACATATAAGCGATAATTAAAATTAACTACTGGCGCCACCGGTCTGACAAACATTGAATTTCTCAGTAATGTCTCTAATTGTTTTAATTTGGGGCTCTTTGACGTTCCTGAAAACATATTTAAACATATCCTTTATTTGCTTTATTGAGCAAAACATTCACGTAATTTATAAAACATCTTCATTGGCAACCTACTCAGACAAGCTCAGAATTAAGAAGCTTTTTGACACCAAAAGTTGGTAAACATACAACCGATCAAAGGGGCTGAAAAATTTGAGGTGCGTACGCTATAAAACATTTTAACAAGAATGGCACATAGAGATGTTTGTAGCTACAATATTTCGTAATCATTTATCAATTTTGATCATCCTGACAGAGGACATATTCATGTTCAACGGCCACAAGTGCGCCGTATGTGAAATATTCACCTGTTGGGGTCAGGACTTAAAAGACCTTTTTCGCTTCTCTCTAGCTAGCTTTTTCTCCCCAGAAATGCTTAATCCTTAGTACTCAGGCTAACGAGTTGTAAATTGCTAGAAAACGAGTTGAATTTGCGACTTGGATTTTAACTTTGAGTGAAAGTGGTTAGTTGAAATTGTAAGGTACCTTTGTAAAGCCAAACAACATTGGAGTATTTACTTTTTTGGAAGGTACGTCACGGCTCATCAGTGAATGTTAGGTTTGCGGCCGTAATCGTATCAGGTCAAGTCAGGTTTATTTCTCTTTTCAATGAAAGGAACAGAAATTAATGAAAACAATAAGTATTCGCATTTCGTGAGACAAGCATGTGGACAACGTAAACTATAAAAGATAATAATAATAATAATAATAATAATAAAAATAATAACAATAATAATAATTTATTCACTTAATATAGCGCCTTTAAACATTAAAATGATCAAAAGCGCTGGAGGTAGATGAGGGTCTCAATGGGGTGGTGGCTTTTACGGTTATCGGCTAAAACTTTGGCTCTTTTACGGCTATCGGTTAATTTTTTTCAGTTACGGTTTACGAAAAAGTTAAAAATTAACTGCTTTTGTTTCAAAAAGTTTAATATTAATTAACCCGTATTTTTTTGTAGTTTTAAACAAAATAAAGGTCTTCCGATCATCTCGGGATGAAATAATCTATTCTTTTGAAAAATTTTCACATTTGATAGATCATACTTTTAATAAAGTATTCCACTTCTAATATTATTTACACATAGAAATGTCAACAGTCAATTTAAAAATGATCTTTGTGAAAAAGCAAAAGCAGACAAGCGAGCGCCCAACTCAAGGCCGGGGCGACACTCATTATAACAGAAATGGCCGTTTTCTCACTAGAGAAGGGTTATTCGTGTGAGACGGGCTATTTGTTTGATGATTCACGTCAGATAGGTAATGTACGTCTTGATTTGAAAATGGAATAGTTTAATTTTGAGTGAACAATCCGCCTGACTTTTGAAGATGGGATTATCCGTTCCAGGTTGCCTGTGTACAGCCGCCCCCTCCCCTCAGAAAAAAATCGGAGAAGGGGTGTCTGTGGTGAGGGCGCGACTGTACACAGGCTTGTCTCGGACGGATGATCCATTTCTGGCTCTAGTGTGAAAACGGCCAAAGCAAAATTCCCGTGTCCAATGTTTTTAAGGATAGCGAATCACTGTACGGAACGACTGTCTGCCGTTGCCCTGTCCGTAGGCCGCATTATTCGGCGCTGCTAATGCGTTTCGGGCCACGTGGTCCGAGTGAGTTCCCCACCGAAATGCCTTGGCCGAGACTGCGTGGGAAGACGCCGTACAGGGACTAGGCATAGCAATGTGTATCTTAGCGTCAGAGAAAAACAGGGAAATGTTGTTTATCGGCAACGTGTTTTACAAATAGTGACGTCTCTGCGTGCTGTTCGAGGGCACGACCTCCCGAAAATTGCAAATATTAATCCCCAGCAAGAAGCCACACTTTCGCTATGGAAAAAATTAGTTTCCCGATAGAGCGCCGGAAGTGGAGCCTAGGTCTTGGTTAACGCCTGAAAGGCGCTTCGCCTAACGTGCGTACGGAGTCACACTATTCGGGAAATAAAAAACACAATCATAAGTGAGTTTAATACCTTCCTTAAAAGTAGCAAATCTAAGGAACACTTTCTTTTATGGTTAACTCTTTTTTACCCTATTTACGGCTAACGGTTAAAATTTTTCAATTTTTACGGCTATCGGCTAAATTTTTGGCCGTTTTACGCCTATCGGTTAACCCCATTGAGACCCTCGTAGATCAAAGATAGTTTGACAGTTGTAATAGTCGGCTTAATTTCCCTTTAAATTGACTCCTACAAAAATACTGTTTTTATTTATTCACTCGTTCCAGTAGCAACGACTGAGCATTTCCAGTAAAGCGAACAGAAAATTTGCCTTAATTTGAGAAGAAAATAATTGGAGTGGGCATCTCTAATATAAAAGAAATGGATCTTAGAAACAGGCTCAAAATAACTTTCAAATATACTTCAGGCAGCTTATGATTAAAAATCATAAACAATAATAAACATGTTAATGATATATGAAATAAATCATATATGAACTGCGGATATGAAATGAAAATGAAGAAATGATCGTCGCAGTGAACGCAATTTATGCAATTGCGTAAAGAAGCCTGAAAAAAAAAAATTCAGGACTTCAACGGGGTTTGAACCCGTGACCTCGCGATTACCGGTATATAAGTCTATAAAAACGAAATATATGGTAATTGAAGTATAGTTACTGTTTTAAAAGTGGCGGAGCACGAGACTGGAAATGAGAATTGTCTATCATAAGGAATAGGAATTTGCAGGTTGTGACGGTCAACTTTGAAAGCCTTCACTGACTTACATTCTAAATTTCCCTATCATCGTGAGGTTTTACTGTGCCTAAAAAGATGTGCGAAGACTGTGTAGACCGAAATCTTTAACAAAATCAGTTTTTCTTTGTATAGCATCGAAAGATGGCACGTTTCTCTTATTGCAACATAACTGAGCCCTTTAGTTGCTTTGTCGTGCTTTTCAGTACAAACTACATGCTTTTTCGTCCGCAAACTGTTCTATCCCATCTTTACAGGAGTTTTACTTACCTCATATTTTTATCAGGTTTTTATTCTTTATTTCGAGGCTAAATTTATACAGTTTCACTGATGTGAAACAGAACATAAGTTTAAATCAGAATACTATATATCCTTGAAGGAAAGAGTAATGAAACAGTATTTTTAAATAGTGTTTTTCGAATACGATAAATTCAGATTGTATCTTCTAATTCTTTTCATCTCGGTCTTTGTTTTTTTTTTTGTTATTAAATTTTGTTATCTTTTAATTCAATAATTGCTTGATGTATCCAGGGCCTGCGGAGCAGCTTTCAAAGTGCGGGGGCCCATCCACGAAGTGAAGTTGCGAGGGGGGAGGTTGTTGTGGGGTTGTGGACTGATTTTAGCCATTTTTGACAGAGAAAAACCCCTTGTTTCCCCATCACGGACAATAATTTTGCCCTCCCTCTATAAAATAAACGAAAACCACCGGGTATTGCATGGAATTTTTATTATGAATACAGAACAAAAATCATTGAAAGCTTATGTTAACAACAGGCAAGTTAGCAGACTCTATTGACGTATCAATTAATCGGCATTACGAGAGACTCGGGTTCAGTCTGATCTCATGCACTCAGCTACACTGCATGCCTGGTGGATCAGTAGGGTTAGTAATTATAGTTAGCCTAGATGACCAGTTTTGATTTCTCTATTTCACGGTTTCCGCATCTATGGGACGATAAATTTTATATAATAAGTGAATTAAAGGGGGTTATTTACTGGAAATAGCTCTGAAAATTGTAGTAACATCAAACGTATTTGAGCCTGCAGCTGCTTGGATCTTTCTCTAAAAATACATCAATATCGGGGAGATAAAAAAACTGTCTTATATTTCGTTTTTTTAGTTGTTCTTGAATCGCGGTTTCAACTTTTTCTTAGTAAGCTTGAATGCAGGGCTTTTGACATTGACTTTAGTGCAATCCAATAAACTCAAGAATATGGTCTGCGATCGGATAAATTTCCTGAGGGTACTTCTTTATCTAAGTTGTCCCAGGGTTATTATTCTATATAACTTCTTGATAGGACCATATTTTATATTAGTAATCCTTAGTATATTATAGCTATGCCCGTTAGGTATGTATATAATCTGTATAGCTATATACCCCTTTTGGTCTGAAAATGGGGGAGAGAATTTATCCCCAGTTTTAACCTGAAATAGACCAGAGTAAGGAAAGTCAAATTTGTTTTTTTGGGATTTAGGAATTATATTACGGCGCACAGCCCCACCGCAATTTTCCAGGGCCTCCTCTTCTCACCCCGACAAGTGGTTATGCATCGGTTCTCCTTCACCAACGAAATTCATTGACATTTTTAAATGCCCATGAATATTATTTAATATTTTTATATGTCAATGAATATTATTCAATATTATTCTATTTTTACAAGCTTGGACGATGGCTGACATGACAACATTGGTAGTTATCAGTTCCTTTATCATGTTCCCAGCTGTGATGATGGCACAAGAAGTTGTAAACCATGGAGGTAATGACTAATGACATCAGGACCAAAATTTATTGCGCACCTGTTTGTAGGCATTATGTTTAAGCACCCTGTTGTTGTTTCATATACAGAAAGCCGTCAAAAAATCATTCTGAAGTAAAAAAAAACAAATGAAATAGTGATTTTTACACATAAAAAATGTGCGTTCAAGACTTCAAAACGAGCCAAACGCCTTCGTTCAAGACTGATCCTCTGTTTTACTTTCTTAAGAGATTTTAAATGAATTTGTATCTTAGAAAATCGTGCTATTATTATTGTTATTATTATTATTATTATTATTATTATTATTATTATTATCATCATCATCATCTTCATTTTTGTATTGTTATAAAATTATAATTATTCCTGTTCCAATACTACCGTGACGAAGGTTTATAATACACTAATAATAGGGAGGTTATAAAGCAACAACGACGGCAACGGGTACAAAAACGTCAATATTGATATCTGTATTGTACTCTGGTTATCGACCTGATTGGTTAATTAAGTCTCGATGTGACTGGTCTTGTGTCAGTTAAGCCGTGTTGTTATTGGCTATGAAGACTCGGGTCGTTTCGATCGGACTTTTGTCACAGTTTAACAGCGACGATCCAGCGACAAGAAATGGAGATGTCAACAGTCACTTATTGCTGAACATGCACCATTTCCAGACTGAAACATTAAATCGACCGGGACTCTGCGACACGTATTACGTATTACAGACTACCAAAACTAGTACTCATCTTAGAAAACTGGCTTACTAAATTAGACCAAAAGCTACTGGAATGGCGGTCAACGGGCACAGACGACTTATGGCGGACTCAAGCAAAACTGACAAAAACAGAAGTAACTTTATAGGCAAGAGACAATTTGACTAACAATAAACGACTGTAACAACAAACGACTTTGACTATGAAGATGACTGCCCGACAAAGTCCTATTCAGGACTACACCCTGACGATCATGCTCCACCTTTATTACTGTGCATTTATTGTTTTGCTGTTTCGCAGTTTGTCCCGTCCCGAGGAATAAAGAAGAAGAGGAGATAATCAAAGAGCAGGAAAGAAACAGAGAACAAATGGAAGAGATCATGAGGGAGATTGAAATCAGTTGTTTAGGTGAGTGATAAAAAACCATGGGATGAATAATTAAGTACAAGTAAAAATAACTTAAGGAGAATTGGGGTCGTTTTTGTTATACAAAGAGCAAAGTAATTTATGCATTTCTGCACCCGTTCTCTTCGTTGGAAGCGTTGTCGCTCATGGGACGAAAAAAATCCGGCGCGGATACCAGGGGGGGAGGGGGGGGGTGTACTCCGGATTTCAAGGGACAGATCCTAAGAGCTTTTGTTCCAACGCCCACTCTCCATTGTATATACAACGCTCCTCATTCAATCTCAATTCGATTATAGCGATATTGTCTGGGGTAATTGTGGACAAACTATGTTTGACAGGCTACAGAAGCTTCAGAACCGTGCTGCTCGTGTTCTAACCTTTTCTAGATATGATGCTTATGCCAACCGCTTATTTAAACAACTTAATTGGAAAGACTTGAGCACTCAGTTTCAAATACAAAAGCCCTAATGGTTCACAAGTCTTTAAATGATCTTGTTCCTGGATATTTATCCTCTAAAGTGTTAAACGATGTGAAACGCGCTACTCCCTAAGGGACTAACCCTATTTACGGCTAACGGTTAAAATTTTTCAATTTTTACGGCTATCGGCTAAATTTTTGGCCGTTTTACGCCTATCGGTTAACCCCATTGAGACCCTCGTAGATCAAAGATAGTTTGACAGTTGTAATAGTCGGCTTAATTTCCCTTTAAATTGACTCCTACAAAAATACTGTTTTTATTTATTCACTCGTTCCAGTAGCAACGACTGAGCATTTCCAGTAAAGCGAACAGAAAATTTGCCTTAATTTGAGAAGAAAATAATTGGAGTGGGCATCTCTAATATAAAAGAAATGGATCTTAGAAACAGGCTCAAAATAACTTTCAAATATACTTCAGGCAGCTTATGATTAAAAATCATAAACAATAATAAACATGTTAATGATATATGAAATAAATCATATATGAACTGCGGATATGAAATGAAAATGAAGAAATGATCGTCGCAGTGAACGCAATTTATGCAATTGCGTAAAGAAGCCTGAAAAAAAAAAATTCAGGACTTCAACGGGGTTTGAACCCGTGACCTCGCGATTACCGGTATATAAGTCTATAAAAACGAAATATATGGTAATTGAAGTATAGTTACTGTTTTAAAAGTGGCGGAGCACGAGACTGGAAATGAGAATTGTCTATCATAAGGAATAGGAATTTGCAGGTTGTGACGGTCAACTTTGAAAGCCTTCACTGACTTACATTCTAAATTTCCCTATCATCGTGAGGTTTTACTGTGCCTAAAAAGATGTGCGAAGACTGTGTAGACCGAAATCTTTAACAAAATCAGTTTTTCTTTGTATAGCATCGAAAGATGGCACGTTTCTCTTATTGCAACATAACTGAGCCCTTTAGTTGCTTTGTCGTGCTTTTCAGTACAAACTACATGCTTTTTCGTCCGCAAACTGTTCTATCCCATCTTTACAGGAGTTTTACTTACCTCATATTTTTATCAGGTTTTTATTCTTTATTTCGAGGCTAAATTTATACAGTTTCACTGATGTGAAACAGAACATAAGTTTAAATCAGAATACTATATATCCTTGAAGGAAAGAGTAATGAAACAGTATTTTTAAATAGTGTTTTTCGAATACGATAAATTCAGATTGTATCTTCTAATTCTTTTCATCTCGGTCTTTGTTTTTTTTTTTGTTATTAAATTTTGTTATCTTTTAATTCAATAATTGCTTGATGTATCCAGGGCCTGCGGAGCAGCTTTCAAAGTGCGGGGGCCCATCCACGAAGTGAAGTTGCGAGGGGGGAGGTTGTTGTGGGGTTGTGGACTGATTTTAGCCATTTTTGACAGAGAAAAACCCCTTGTTTCCCCATCACGGACAATAATTTTGCCCTCCCTCTATAAAATAAACGAAAACCACCGGGTATTGCATGGAATTTTTATTATGAATACAGAACAAAAATCATTGAAAGCTTATGTTAACAACAGGCAAGTTAGCAGACTCTATTGACGTATCAATTAATCGGCATTACGAGAGACTCGGGTTCAGTCTGATCTCATGCACTCAGCTACACTGCATGCCTGGTGGATCAGTAGGGTTAGTAATTATAGTTAGCCTAGATGACCAGTTTTGATTTCTCTATTTCACGGTTTCCGCATCTATGGGACGATAAATTTTATATAATAAGTGAATTAAAGGGGGTTATTTACTGGAAATAGCTCTGAAAATTGTAGTAACATCAAACGTATTTGAGCCTGCAGCTGCTTGGATCTTTCTCTAAAAATACATCAATATCGGGGAGATAAAAAAACTGTCTTATATTTCGTTTTTTTAGTTGTTCTTGAATCGCGGTTTCAACTTTTTCTTAGTAAGCTTGAATGCAGGGCTTTTGACATTGACTTTAGTGCAATCCAATAAACTCAAGAATATGGTCTGCGATCGGATAAATTTCCTGAGGGTACTTCTTTATCTAAGTTGTCCCAGGGTTATTATTCTATATAACTTCTTGATAGGACCATATTTTATATTAGTAATCCTTAGTATATTATAGCTATGCCCGTTAGGTATGTATATAATCTGTATAGCTATATACCCCTTTTGGTCTGAAAATGGGGGAGAGAATTTATCCCCAGTTTTAACCTGAAATAGACCAGAGTAAGGAAAGTCAAATTTGTTTTTTTGGGATTTAGGAATTATATTACGGCGCACAGCCCCACCGCAATTTTCCAGGGCCTCCTCTTCTCACCCCGACAAGTGGTTATGCATCGGTTCTCCTTCACCAACGAAATTCATTGACATTTTTAAATGCCCATGAATATTATTTAATATTTTTATATGTCAATGAATATTATTCAATATTATTCTATTTTTACAAGCTTGGACGATGGCTGACATGACAACATTGGTAGTTATCAGTTCCTTTATCATGTTCCCAGCTGTGATGATGGCACAAGAAGTTGTAAACCATGGAGGTAATGACTAATGACATCAGGACCAAAATTTATTGCGCACCTGTTTGTAGGCATTATGTTTAAGCACCCTGTTGTTGTTTCATATACAGAAAGCCGTCAAAAAATCATTCTGAAGTAAAAAAAAACAAATGAAATAGTGATTTTTACACATAAAAAATGTGCGTTCAAGACTTCAAAACGAGCCAAACGCCTTCGTTCAAGACTGATCCTCTGTTTTACTTTCTTAAGAGATTTTAAATGAATTTGTATCTTAGAAAATCGTGCTATTATTATTGTTATTATTATTATTATTATTATTATTATTATTATTATTATCATCATCATCATCTTCATTTTTGTATTGTTATAAAATTATAATTATTCCTGTTCCAATACTACCGTGACGAAGGTTTATAATACACTAATAATAGGGAGGTTATAAAGCAACAACGACGGCAACGGGTACAAAAACGTCAATATTGATATCTGTATTGTACTCTGGTTATCGACCTGATTGGTTAATTAAGTCTCGATGTGACTGGTCTTGTGTCAGTTAAGCCGTGTTGTTATTGGCTATGAAGACTCGGGTCGTTTCGATCGGACTTTTGTCACAGTTTAACAGCGACGATCCAGCGACAAGAAATGGAGATGTCAACAGTCACTTATTGCTGAACATGCACCATTTCCAGACTGAAACATTAAATCGACCGGGACTCTGCGACACGTATTACGTATTACAGACTACCAAAACTAGTACTCATCTTAGAAAACTGGCTTACTAAATTAGACCAAAAGCTACTGGAATGGCGGTCAACGGGCACAGACGACTTATGGCGGACTCAAGCAAAACTGACAAAAACAGAAGTAACTTTATAGGCAAGAGACAATTTGACTAACAATAAACGACTGTAACAACAAACGACTTTGACTATGAAGATGACTGCCCGACAAAGTCCTATTCAGGACTACACCCTGACGATCATGCTCCACCTTTATTACTGTGCATTTATTGTTTTGCTGTTTCGCAGTTTGTCCCGTCCCGAGGAATAAAGAAGAAGAGGAGATAATCAAAGAGCAGGAAAGAAACAGAGAACAAATGGAAGAGATCATGAGGGAGATTGAAATCAGTTGTTTAGGTGAGTGATAAAAAACCATGGGATGAATAATTAAGTACAAGTAAAAATAACTTAAAGAGAATTGGGGTCGTTTTTGTTATACAAAGAACAAAGTAATTTATGCATTTCTGCACCCGTTCTCTTCGTTGGAAGCGTTGTCGCTCATGGGACGAAAAAAATCCGGCGCGGATACCAGGGGGGGGGGGGGGGGGTGTACTCCGGATTTCAAGGGACAGATCCTAAGAGCTTTTGTTCCAACGCCCACTCTCCATTGTATATACAACGCTCCTCATTCAATCTCAATTCGATTATAGCGATATTGTCTGGGGTAATTGTGGACAAACTATGTTTGACAGGCTACAGAAGCTTCAGAACCGTGCTGCTCGTGTTCTAACCTTTTCTAGATATGATGCTTATGCCAACCGCTTATTTAAACAACTTAATTGGAAAGACTTGAGCACTCAGTTTCAAATACAAAAGCCCTAATGGTTCACAAGTCTTTAAATGATCTTGTTCCTGGATATTTATCCTCTAAAGTGTTAAACGATGTGAAACGCGCTACTCCCTAAGGGACTGTGTTAACAAACTGAGTGGAAACTAACTTCATGAAGAACAGCTTCAGTCAAGCGGAGACGTGATATGAGAGGGCTAAATTTTTAACAATACCAATTAACTACACTGAAGCACACGTACCATCTCCGCGGTATGACCAGTACCTTATGCATACGCACAACCATATCACCCGAGCAGTGACAACCATGGACAGCTGGGCTGCCCTTATTGGGGCTCACCAGCTTGGCATAGCCGTTGGGTTAATTAGCGGGGGGTAACCGGCGTATCAAAGACCATTTACAGCTGAGGCGAGTGCAAGCACTGCTTTAATCGTCAGCTCCACCACAAGCAAGTGGTAGCTATTGGTTGGGAACTGCAAAACAGTTCTCCCACGGCATGCGTATGGAGATGGAATAAAAAAAATTGACCTGTGTGCCCAAATAAATTTGAAACAATACCAATTAACTGCAATGAAGCACACGTATCAACTCCGCGGCCGGTATGGCCACTACCGTACGCATGTGCACAACCATGAGCCCCAAAAGGGAGATACAGCTGTCCATGGCTGCCACTGCCGGGGTGATATGGTTGTGCGCATGCGTAAGGTAATGGCCATATCGCGGAGTTGGTACATGTGCTTCGGTGCAGTTAATTGGTATTGTTTCTAAGTCTTTAAGTCAATTTAAACGATTGGCTCGTCTGAATTTCGCGGCATTGATGAAAAACAGGTTTTAGTTAGGCTAGTTATATATAGTTTTGCATATTGTTTAGGGTAGTTAGGTTTATTTAAGATTTTTTATACTCCTGATGAATTTTACCGTGTTTAAATAAAGAATTATTCTTTTCTATTCCTATCAATTGAAATCCGGAGTACCCCCCCCCTCCCCCCGCCTACCCTCCTGGCGAGAATGCAAAACCCGAAGTGACTGGACAGTGTAAAGGGGCACCCAACGGGAAATTTTGAAACAACAACAAAGCGTGAATAAAGCTTTCTGAAGCCATTTTAAGCATTTTGAGAGATTGCCAGGAAAAATTAATCTGTTCCTCACTCTCAGAAAGACTGACGGAATAGTTCCCAGCCAGCAAGGTGCACCGGCAACCTACAACCTGACTTACTGGAAGTTTCCCAACAGACGTATGTCCAGACATTACTGGCCAGTTTTGGTGTGGTCATAGGGCAAAATTCACCCCTCAGCAGTAGGGGTGGGGGAGGGGTATCTGATCCATAACACATAGTAACTATTCTAAACATCAAATCCCCTCTCGGACAGGACATATTATTTCTTCCACATCTCCCAGCCAGCAAAAATTGGCTTGAAGAACAGATATTTTGAGGAACAGATCCTTTGGGTGCCCCTGAGTGTAGCCTAGCAGCACTATACGATGCGTCCTTTGGAGTGCAAAGTTTTTTTATTGAAGTTTTGAGACTAACGTTTCAAGTCCTTTAACAAACTTGTTTAGTAAATCACGCCCTGGTTGGTGACATTGAACGAAGACAAGAGCCATAATAGTCCTATTATGGCTCTTGACGAAGAGTATTCATAAATTAAAATGATTTGAACTCAATTGAACTGTCGCAAATAAATAATTTAAACAACTCTTGACAGGCTGAAAGTGAAAACGGGCTTTGCAGGTGGATTACTTTACGTCAAATAAATTCTTATATCTAACTTCCACTTGCTGATTTGTAGATGAGTGTAAAACAGGACAACATAACTGCCACGATGATGCATACTGCACCAATACCAAGCGTTCCTTCACTTGTACTTGTAAGCCTGGATATACTGGGGATGGTGTTAACTGTGCAGGTAGCAAACCATACGGAGCTTTAACTAACAGGAGTTCAATCCTTAGTTTTATGCTATTCCATACCATAAAGATTAGAGCCAGTCAGAAAGTTGGAAACCGGTTTCATATTTAGTCAGTGGTATGTGTCAGATCGGTAGTTTCTTTGTGTTGTGGACGGGTGCAACCACAAAATAACGTAATACAAAAGATTAAAAAGACACTGAACAATATCTGCACCACATAACAATAGCTAACCAGTAATAGTTTCCCCATCACCAAGCAACACCCCACAGGTCGTATCCACGAAAAATGTCTGGTGTTAGTTACAGCCTCCAGATTCCCCGTAGCCTGCGAAGAGGCTTACATGTGCGATTTCGAGGGAAATTTGGGCGTGCACATTTCCTAGCACTATTATTCTCGCCGGCTTTGTCTGCTCGAGCCGCCAAAATTAATTTCCTTTTCGCGGGCTAAATTCCCCCAGTGAATTAGCTTTCCAAGTGTGTAACATGTAAAACTTTGGTTTATCATTTGTATTTTTTTAGTTTTTTGGCATTCATTCTAACTTCCTTTTTTGTTTTGTCCACTATAAAAAATTATCATTCTATAAATATATGATATATATCTATCCTCATTGGATAGAATCGACACAAAAATCGAACAAAGCCCGTTGATAATTCAGCATTAACTCTTGATTTGCAGACATAAACGAGTGTAAAACTGGAAACCACCAATGTGACGTCGATAGTTCAGTGTGCGATAACACTAAAGGATCTTACAAGTGTGTCTGCATATGGGGTTTTTCCAAAAGTGGACATGAACATAAATGTACAGGTAAATATACCACCAAGCACTTCAAGGTATCAATTGAAATGGATACTTTAAAAATGTCTTCTTCTTTTGTTGGATTTAAGTAGGGTGAATCAGGTTGAAATGATGAAAGCATCGTCAAAATAAGAACGTATACGGCATATTATGATGCTTAACAGATCTACAGTTTGATAATTCAGCATTAACTCTTAATTTGCAGACATAAACGAGTGTGAGACAGGAAAACACAAATGTAACGCCACCAGTTCACTGTGCCAAAACACTAAAGGATCATTTAGGTGTGTTTGCAGGCAAGGGTATTACAGAAGTGGACCTGAACAGAATTGTACAGGTAAATATGCTACCGAGCACTTCAAGATATCTTAATTGAAATGGTTACTTAAACATATCTTCTTCTTTTCAGGCACGGGTTTACGTGAATCAGGCTTAACAGAAATTGTGTAATTCATTAAAAACTCTAGTTTTCTTTTCTTAGTTTGTCCATTTTTTTTCTTTTGCTTTGCTTTGAAAATAGAGATTGAATTAAAGAGATCGGAATTAACTACTTGAAGAGCGCAAAATAGCGCGACGCACTCGCTCGAGGGCCATGCGCCATGATGCGCACCGTCCTTCATGAACTGGAACGAATGACAGACTGACGCATTGTCGATGTTTTTTTTTTTTACAGGTATGATGTCAAGTTGCAAGGAAATTTATAATGAGACTTTGTGAGTACAGCATACGTGATTACTATGGTGTTAGCAACATTTTTTACTACTTTTTTCGTCTCGATATAACACACAACTTTTCTCATATCATTCAACTCAAACGGTGAAAACTAAAATAAAAATTGAAAACATGTAGGTAGAGAGCAAAATAGAACTGAAAAACGAACCAAATACTTACAAGTTCTGTGCTCTCTCTAACATACGAACAACGCAACAACTCTCACAGATCAACACACTAGTCACATGGAAAAAGAAGTCACGTGACCAGTGCTCAGGTCCTTATCAAAAAAAACCTAACAGTTTTCGGATAATTTTCATGTCCGATTTTTAAATTAGATTTGTCCCGAACATTGCGGAAAAAGATCTCGATAAAATGAAATCATGGCTTTAATAGACATAGAGGAAATCTTGCTTTATCGAACAGTTTCGCAGTTGTTATCGCGTTTATAGAAGTATGACACCACTTTTACGAAAAATTAAAGATTGGAATAAATTACTGATAAATCTGAGAAAGGTCCAAGTGTCAGAATTGTTAAAAAGGAATACGAAGAGCGTAAATTTGCTCATTAAAAGAATTTTATAATTCTAATAAAACTGATAGACTTTGAACTTGTGAGCAATCAAGGCAATAGAGTGATGAAATATGTTGTATAATTCATTTTTACCGTGCATATTTCTTAATCATATAAATTATTATATGTTAATCAGTATTATTCTAAGCTGTTTAAATTTGAGGGCCACAAGTTCATCCGTTTGACACTCTTGCTGTCACTTGTTACCTTCTTACGTAAATCCAGTTGTCATCTTATCTTACTGTGCAATAAACAATCAAGAAGGCAACACTATTCAGACTGTGTTAATTACATTTCGTCATGTCACCTAGTTTCATAAAATTTAACTGTAGCAGCAAAGGTTTCCAAATTTTTCTATAGATATTATTTAAGTGTTTTAAAGTCATAATAAGACAAGATGTTCTTCACTTCAACCTTTTTCAGGGGCCACAAGTTCAAATTTCCATCACTTCGGCTAGTGTTATGTTTGTTAGTTTTCAATAAAGTGTTTCTATTTTTAAGGTTGACACACCTCTAAGACAAATTTTGTTGTCTCATCGTCACACCATAAAGAATGGGTTTGTCCGAAATGTATTGGTAGCTTTCTACCTTTCTACACACATGGTCTATCGACATAGGATGATGAATGCGCGTACAACAGCAGTACCATGAATAATGATGTACACCTACAAGCATTAATTGAAAAGAGCCTGCAACTAAAAATCATGCAATCATATAAGTACCCGGAGCATGATATCGACATACGATGGGCTGCTGACGGTGGCCCAGAATAAAAAAGAAACCGCAAATTAAAAAAAATAAAACGCAATAAAAAAAAAGGAAAACGCAAATGAAAAAAAGAAAATGCAAATAAAAAAGAAAACGCAAATAGAAAAGAAAACGCAAAAAAGACAAAAACTTAAACAAACACGCAAACAAAAAAGGACAACACAAACAAATAAAACATATTAAAATATTAGAAAGACGGAAGTAAAAAGCAAAACGGAAGTAAACAGGAAACGCAAAGGGGCCTGAGTTCTCGCAAGCCGCCATGTTTAGTACTCTTGATACAGATGCAATGGACAGCAAAGAAGTAAGGCGATTAATTGAACATTGTTTTCACCATGGATTTCAAAACCAAGTTGTTGTTAATTTCCTTTAATAATCGACAAGCAGTCACAATGAATCCTTCAACTTTGAAACGG
The DNA here is from genome assembly GCA_942486025.1 of Porites evermanni. Taxonomy (NCBI): domain Eukaryota; kingdom Metazoa; phylum Cnidaria; class Anthozoa; order Scleractinia; family Poritidae; genus Porites; species Porites evermanni. The sequence continues at coordinate 146,224 of CALNXI010000283.1, forward strand.
CGGCTTCGTGACTACGGTCTCAGCAGACGTAGCGCGGACGTTAGCGATCACGAAGTTAGGGAAATCGTGCAAAGGGAAATGTCTGGTCCCGGCGAACTTCGTGGTTACAGAGCCGTGTGGCACTAGCTAAGATTGAATCATCACATCCATGTGCCAAGAGAAAGGGCTACCAATATTCTTCGTGAGCTAAATCCAGCTGGAACAAGAGAGAGAAGTCTGACGCAGAAGGGTACAGTAAAAAATCCTTTGGTTGGAAGTTGAAAGGTCAAATAACGGCCCTAAGGTCTCTTGAATGTGTAAAAGAAAATGCTGGTTGTCCACGCCTTGTGAGAATTGATTGTAGCACCGAGAATGGAACTTTGGCAGCGTGTACAGTTACTTCAGACAAGAAGCTAATGGTCTCGCTGGTCTCTGCATATTTCCTCTACCACTGGCAGGGAGAAGTAAGAAAAAAATTCACTGATGCTCATTTCTTAATTCTCAGAACTTGTCTTTTGCATTTATAATCATATTGTAAGGATAAATTTGAAACAGATCGCACGCTTGGTCAATAAGGCATATTTAAAATAATAAAATAACTCAGGAGGAAGAAAAAGGGTGATATACTATGACTTTACTATGCCTTGTTTTAACACGGTAAAATACGGGAAACTCTCTCTGAAATATCTGGGACCTTTCTTGTGGTCTAGGCTAACAAAAGAGGAAAGTGACAAGAACAGCCTGGGTGTTTTTAAACGTTGTATAAAGAAAAGATTTAGCAAATTTAATTTCAGATGGGGGATGTAAAAACTGTCTTTTTTGCAATAGTTGAATTAATCACTTGTGCTGCTTTAGTTTAATTATTATTAATATTAATTGTTATATGTTACTAGGCAACCAGTATCTTTGTAAGTACCTTTGTATCACCTTTACATCTTATTGTACAAACTTATTTTATTATAAGCATAATGTGACCAATTAGTGTGTTTTTGGCGCTAGAACGTTTGACACCACTTAAAAAAAGGTTAAACTACTACTACTACTACTACTAATACTACTACTGATACGACTAAATTAACCATACCCAGGGACATAGATACCTGTACGCACGATACGCACGTGCGTACCTAAAACAAGCCGTGCCCAAAAAAGATGTAAAATGAATAGATAATGAAAAATGAAAAGTTAATTCTAAAAAGAAAGCAAGGTATCTAAAGATAATTATTTTAAGAGCACAGTTTGCCTCAATTCATTCAACTCTGGTTGTTTCTTTGAAATATATATTTCTTTCTAAAACAACGGACTTTTTTTCGCTCTCCACCCAATTGTCGGTTTTGAGAGAAACAAAGTAGTTCATTAATGGACCGAATCTTGAATAACATAAATATCTAGTGAAAAGATGAAAGGCGTTTTTACTAAAAACTTGCTCGGATTCCTAACCGTTTACGCACATCGATAAATCCCGGGAGCAACGATGAAGGCGACGGTGACGGCGACGGCAATGAGCCCAATACCGTAAATCCTCTATTAAGCCCTCCCCCCCTCTCAAATAAGCCCCCTCCCTCTAATAAGCCCCCCTTTTCAGGGGAAGAAAGTTAATAAGCCCTCCCTCTCTATTAAGCCCCCCTCTCCTCCCCTATTTATTCTTCAGCAATAAATGATAGACTGTATTAATTACTCACGACTGTAAAACTTCATGTGGACTGATCCGGGATGGTTTATTTACCAAATGGAAGATCGGATTTGATCCAAGTCCTCGGCTGCATGACCTAAAATGTCTTGTACTTGAGCTTTTCCACTTTGTATTCTAGTTCTTTATGGAGAACTGATACCATCGTAGTTTTTAAATTAAATAAGCCCCCCTCTCAAATAAGCCTCAAATAAGAATTGTGCGTACCCCCGAAAAAATCCTGGCTACGCCCCTGATACCATCAACATGCCAGCAGAAATTGGGACCGTAACTGGTATATCTCCACCTTGCCAACCTTCTGTGTCAGACTTCTCTCTCTTGTTCCAGCTGGATTTAGCTCTTTAATCTAATGTTTGGACTGTTTGCCTTGTTTACATGTAACATAGTTTCTTAGTAGCGAGCGAAAAAATACCAGGCTCAGTAGATTTTTTCTATTTGAGGAGAAAATGAGTTTTGATTTTTTTCCTAAATAAAGAGAATGATTTTATGTCTGTGATGGATTTTGTCAAGTTGTTCCATACTAATATTCCCTTATACTTTACTGAGTGTTTTTGGTAGTTAGTGCGTGTCTGTATTGTATGAACGTTTGAGGATGATCTTGTATTATATTTGTGAATATCTTTGTTCAGAGTAAAGAAATTGTTAACAGATGAAGGTAAAAGTTATTATGATAGTAACAGTACATAAACAAAGCAATGACTTCATTGTTAATGTCATCTAAAGGTAGAGTTAATAACTCTTTAAAGACTGGACTTTTATGGTCTGTAAATTTTGAAAAAGTTATTATTCTTATAATTTTCTTTTGTAGTTTCCTTATTGTTTGATATATCTTCTTGAAATATTTGCCGTTAGAACTATGTTATCAAAAGCTCTTAGAGCCGTTTTTATTCACTGCCACAGTAATTTCGCTTATACAGTACTCTGTACATAATTCGCGATCCCAGATCGCGCACAATTACGGCAGCCACAAGCGAAAGATGTAGTCCATGTAGAGCATAGCATAGTTTTGACTTCAAAAATAACGGTGGGTCAATGCAGTGTGCTCCTTTGTGGACGTAGTAAAAAGCTCCAAAGCATTGTAGAAGCGAGTTAACCACTAAAATAAGGTCACTAAAGAGCTTGATTTTCAATATTTACTTGCCGGTTGTCAAGAGCCGGGAACTCTGCTCTGCTCTGATTGGATATTACTAAGAAGGCGTGAAAAATGTTCCGCGAAAGCTCTTTCTATAAATAAATTTTCGTGGGAAAGGGTTGACTCCGTTTCCATTTCTCCTCGGCCTAGCACTCCTTCCGCTTGGTCGCAGTCCAGGTTTGCTCACTATTGAGAGGCGTTGGTATGCGGAATTGGAAACACTGGTGGATGGAGCCTTTCCCGGCCAAAACAAGAACAGCAAAATTCTGTTTGGCAGTATTTAATATCTGGCTGACAGTCAAACGCATATCTCCGGCAGGTTACAGAGACTTGACCATCTTCTCAGTGAACTTTTGCTTCATGGCATGGGATTCTGATTTTGGCAGGCGATGTAAACATCGATATGATCAAACAACAAACATTTGATGTCAAGAGGTACACTGAAATGCCCTCGGATCACTGAACCTGAAGCAAGTCGTCACCAAAGCAACAAGAACTACGAAGTCCAGTCAAACGCTTGTTGATCACGTTATTACCAATCTTCCTAGACGCGTTACACATATTGATGTTCTCCCATGTACACTCGTTAACGATCACGACGCGTCATATGTTTTTTTTTAATCAATATTTATCCAGGGGCCTCCAATTTAGCAGAGCTAGTGAGATGGAGCCCTAACACAACACAAAAACAAATACATTAAAACTAGAGAATTAATTAAGTTACAAAGGCAACATGTACTGCAGGCGTTACTGTTTAAAATGGCGCTTTAGCTTGATTTTAAATTCTCCGAGGGTCACTACTTGTCTAATGATACTCGGTAGGGTGTTGTAGGTCCGAGCACCGGTTATTCTGAAGCTACCTTGGTATTTAGTATTTTTTGCGAAGGGAGGGCGCAGCAAATAACGGCTTCCGGTGTTATCGCCATGGAAAAGGTGCGCGTGCCTAAACTCTGCCAGTAAGTACGAAGGCGCTATTCCGTGAAGACACTTATGGACTAAGACGCATTTAAGATAATTTCTGTGTGCTTGTAGGCTGGGCCAGCCAAGTGTTGATTTTAACTCCTCAGCCCCGATAGATCGACCTATAATAATATATGCGGCGCGTCTATCTAGTTTATCTAGATATTAAGCTTTGCCCCCAACCCCACAGCTGTCCCAGACAGGCGAACATTAATCGAACAATGGCAAGACTATATTATTGGAGAGCATTTCACAAGTTGGCTTGGAAAGAACCTTACGTACTCGACGCAGAATAGGCTAGACGAGATCTTATTACTCATATATTCTATGTGGTCCTTAAAAGATAAGGTGTTGTTTAGGACCCCAAGATATTTAAACTTGTTAACTCTTTCTAAAAGCGTGTTACTGATTTCTATTACTGGATCGTCAGCCTCCGCGGTGCTCTGATGAGTACCAACAAGCATAATCAAGATTAAGTATTAGAAAATTAGCTTGAAAGCAGCTTAAGTTAGGCCACTAGTTAACTGAGCTTGAATTTCACTGACTGACTTGATTGCAAAATAGACAAGTGTATCGTCAGCATGGTAAAGCTCGACGCTACAGCCAGAGGTAAGTCATTTATGTAGATGGTCTAGATGATAAATAACAAAGGGCCAAGTACGCTACCCTAGGGGACCCCAAAAGATATAAGCTGGGGCTCAGAGAAGACCCCATTAGTGCAAACACTTTGGGTGCGCATGGTTAAATAGGACCTAAACCATTGGACAGCAGAGCGATTCATTCCTAGTGAACTTAACTTATCTAACATGATGCTATGATCTAAGGTGTCAAAGGCCTTACTTAGGTCTAAAAATATAAGGCCAGTTAATAGTCCTTTGTTAATGTTTTCCAGCAAAGTGTTTGTCACGTGTGATGCACAGTCAATGCGCTTGTCATCCGTTTCACTCCAAGATACAAGGTTATTAGGTACGAAAAATAGTTCAGGGACGATTTCACTCAACTTCTTTTAAAGTAGTTTATGCTTTAATTAGAGGATCCTAACGAACAAGTAATCGCGTTCAATACTCTTATTTCGGACTGTTTAGAGTGACATACACCCTTAAAGCGTGTGAGGGTGACAGACAACCTGCGCTCTGGTTGAATGATCCGAACATTCGAACGCTGCAGGAGGCACCCAAGCGTTATCATAGGGAAGCACACACACCCCCTCACAGTGAGGCTGTGTGGGATATCTTCCAAGACTCCCTTAACAGTCTTAAGAAACTGATTGGGAAAGCAAAGAGAAGGTTTATGACCAATGCACTCTCGTCTAAGCGGCATAAGGAAGTATGGAAGACGATCCATTGCATACTTCACCCTAGCCATCAATCAATAACTGTCTATCCCGATGAATTGGATGAGCACTTTGCTTTTGCAGCTGAGCGTGTCGATGCCTCAGTGGCAGTTGATAAGGAGGAGCTGCATACGCGTATTAATGCGCTTGCGCATGACCCTGATACGTCCTTTGGTCTGAAGAGTGTTACCTATCATGAAGTTATTCGGGAGAGCAAAGCGCTGTGGTCCGACTGCCCTACTGGTCCGGATAACATTCCAACCAAATTCATCAAGCTAGTTTCAGACCATTAAGCATCGCCTTTAACGCATATCTTAAACACGTGCATTTCGAAACTGGACTTTCCAACTCTTTGGAAGGTTGCACGCATTAGTCCATTCCGAAGGTAAGCGAACCCCATGCAGGCAAACGACGATTTTCGCCCTGTTTTCATTTTGCCTGTGTTATCAAAGGTTTATGAAAGACTGTCTTGACGTCAAATGGTGGATTTTCTCACGGAAACTGCTGCGCTTCAGCCAAACGTAAGTGCATATCGCAAAAGCCACTCAACTACAACTACTTTGCTTGCAATAAGAGATGATGTCCCCAAGGCAATGTACAGAGGTGAGGTCACCGTTGCAATTATGGAGGACTTTTCTAAAGCTTTTGATACAGTTGTGTATGAGACATTTCTGTTCGAATTGCGTAAGCTAGGGTTTTCCAAGTCCTCTCTACATTAGATTGTGAGTTATTTGACTGATCGAACGCAGTACGTCCAAATCGATGATCTCTGGTCGGAGCGCATAAATGTGTCTTTTGGGGTACCTCAGGGATTCATTTTGCGTCCCCTCTTATTCAACCTTTATGTCAACGACTTGACTGACGTACTCCCAACCGAAGTAAATTGCCATCAATATGGGAACGATATTACGATTTATAGTCACTCTAAGCCATCTGAGCTTCAGAGTTGTCAGGCGGAGATGCAGGTTGCGCTGGACAAGCTGTCTACCTGGTCATCCCGATGTAACTTGGCTCTCCATTCTAAAAAGACCAAAGTAATGCTTCTTTCAGCTCCCCAGATGTCAAGAACTCATGGGCTAGAGGGCACTCCTTCCATCTCTGGAAAGGGTCTCGAGCGAGTTTCAACTTTCCGCCTACTTGGTACGGAAGTGCACGAAATTGTCAACTGGAAAAGAGAGAGAAACTCCAAGATCTCAAGTTGTTACAGAACTTTGTCTGTACTGAAGAAGTTGAAATACCGTGCACCGTATAATGCCAGAAAACACTTGGCAGAGTGTCTTATTTTGTCAAAGATCGATTATAATGACATTGTCAGTGATACTATAGCAGATTATCTTGTTAAGAGACTTCAGCGAGTACAGTTAGCGGCTGCTAAGCTGTCTACCTGGTCATCCAGATGTAACCTGACGCTCAACCCTAAAAGGACTAAAGTATGATGCTTCTTTCAACTCCCCAGATGTCACGAATTCATGGACTAGACGGACACTCCATCAATCTCTGCGCAAATGGAAAGGGTCTCGAGCGAGTTTCAACGTTCCGGTTAGCGGCTGCTAGTTTTGTTTTAGGACGCTACGCAACTAAGCTTGATTTACTTTATTAAATACGTTCATATACTCCCGTATTCCCCTCGAAAACCATACCCGATTCGAGACAAAATGGGCAAAGTCTATACCCATTTTCAGACCAAAAATAGCGCAAAAACCATAGTCTTTGGAGCGGCACACACCTATATGGCTTATATAAGGGAGTACCCTCCCGCGGATAACTGTGGGCCCATGTGGGTTAAAGTGGATAAGGTGACTCCGCTGTTTTTTATTAAAAAATTAATAAGGGCTGCAGAGTTGCTAGCCAGGAAATGCGGTGCTCTTCCGATTAAATTGTATTTATTCGCGAGAGCGCTTTTTAATTTTTTTTTTTCGAGGGCGGCGCTCTTTCAAGCAACTAAGGTTTTCATTTCATTTGAGGACCTTATTACTCTTGTGGTTCATCTGCATTACATTTGAAAACTTTTACATTTGCTGTCAGTTATCACATTTCTGGCTTCAACGGCCTAACTATCCTTTCTACTGCGTTTGGAGCGGATACATAATTCTTTTTTAGGCCGCACCACCCGATTCAAACAACCTTGGCTGCATTCGGCTGGTGCTAATTTTGTAACCGTGCGTCTGTCGAGGTATATCAATAGTCCAGTTTCGAGTTCGCTATGACCGCTGAATTAAAGAAGTGAAGACGCATTTTTTACAGGCTTAGCCTCAATCTGAAGTAATATATTCACAAATTCCAACGAGAAAAAGACCTATTTATTACTCTGTCTATTGTGCATATTCAAATTTTAAACACTTAGTAATACTTGCCGGAATTTCTGAATATTTTACTTTACGTTGAGGCTAACCCTGTATAAATGTGCCATTAATGTTTGTATTCAGCGGTAATTTTTAATTCGAAACTGGACTATTGTTCATTAAATTTTTCTTTGTTGTAAGGTCGACATTGCTCCATACCAAATGTCAGTTTTGTCCGCGACGTGCGAAAGATTGTCATATTCTTGTTTATACTTATTCTTTTTATGTCTCTAAATCCAATCGTTTATTGCATCTGATTGAATGTGAGGACGGTCACTTACTAAAACATGCAGAGAAAACAAATCTTGCTTGATTTCATGCAGTGCCTCAAAAATATATCATTATATAAATATCTATTTACTAGGAAACGTGAAAACAAAGCCTATTTCCTGAATGTGGAGTCTAAACTAATTCCTGTGTACTGTCACATGGAAGCTGCTGAGCTTGGAGCATGCGGAGGAGGTGGATGGACGCTCGTCATGAAGACCGATGGCAAAAAGGTAGCAGCAGCAGCGATGCAACAATTTTTGCCCCCGCAGGGATTTCGCCCAGAAGGCGAAATCCCGAGGAGGCACTCTAGTAACTCGCGCGTATATTAAGGAAAGTACTTACAGTTGGAATATACAGTCAGCATGCCAGAAAAAATCTCGACTTGCTTGAACAGGGGCCGCGAGGAATCGGTGGGTAATGATGACGTTTCTATTGTTTGCGCCCGCAAGTACGAAATGGTTAGGATGACGTAAAGACAGAAAATTGCGAGGGGACCGGTTAGGTAGATTTTGTGACATTTATTGTGCAGTCATACTTCGATACTCTTTTGCGTTACGTATTATCAGTGACATTTTGTGTAGCCGTTGTTTTGGAAGTTATGGACCAAAAGTCACTCGTTAAGCGCAGATAAGTTCTAAGGTGCGTATAACTGTGTATATATATAGAGAGTTTGCCAGACACGAGTTCACAATTTTTTGTTTGGAAACCTTGCCAGACACTCTTTTTCTCGCTTTGACCGCAATAAGACTCAGCCCCAAACAAGCAAGACGAGTGAACAACGGCTAGCTTATCACTAGCAGAACGATGGACGATTACAAAAAATTCGCCGACAATCAAATTCTGTGCTGATGTATTCCCTGCTCACAGATGTCCTTCCGCTATAAAGTTTAAAATAAGACTAGAATGCGTGACTGTGAACTGATCAAAGGTCCTTTTAATTTCTAAGGCTTCCTTTCCGGCAAATAAAATGAACTGAATGTAAAAAGTGAAAGAGAAATAGCCAAAAATTCAACTTCTAATTAAATCTTTTCTTATGGTTTAGAATAAACTATTCTCGAAACTGAGAATGTTTTGATCAAAGCTGTGTAAATCGAACTGAAACTGTGCATGGAACCTTGCGTTTCCTGTATTTATCTCACCTATTATATATTGAATATGTGTGAAAATCTTCATTATGAATCGGTATATTTCAAAGAGCTACACAACGAGCAAGAATACCATTGACCGACAATATACAGAACGGGGGCAGCTGTAGAGTCAACTATCACTAGTAGTATTCATTGATAATATATTGCCCGAGTTCATGATTGGTTCCAATCCCTCGACTAATTCTTCATAACCATCCGCCGTTTACCATATTTGGAAGATGTAGGACTGAATATACATGATCGATTCTATGGTATATTGCCTATTATTAAAAACTGACTAATTGGGTAATGCAATTCTAGTGCACTGATTGGCTTAGCTATTATGGTATATGAGCCATTAGTATATACACACTCAGTGATTTTGGTGAGTTAAGCAATCTGATTGGTTCGCTATCTCGGACTATTCAACAATATTCACCTCCTAGCGAGTGGATAATGTGTGAGCTCCGTTTTTTTCCCATTTTCTTAGAGAAAGATCTTTTAAAAGTCGACAAAATCCTAGGGTTGACTTTTTTTCAGGCAAGAAAAACACACGGGAGCTTTTTTTCTGGCTGAAATTTTCGAAAAGGTAAGTTTGGATCCCTACAAGTTAAGGATCACTAGACTTTCAGCTAGGAAATCCGAACTGATGAAGAATTTTTAGGGGATAAAAATATGCCTATATCTACCGTTTAAATACAAAATACGTTTAACAATGCCATGTTTAAGTGATTTTGAACTATATTCTCGTTGGGTGCCGCTGAAGAATGCTACATGAAGACGACGTCTTACCTCGAGGAACCGAATCGCCATTTTTACCAGCACTTCATGCGAAGAACGACACCACAAACCTTTTCGGTTATAAACTTTGCGAGTCAACAGAAAACAACAAAGCACTTCTTTTCTTCTCAGATAAGGAAACAATTCAAACTTTTAGAGGTCCCATTTAAGTCATTACGCTGTTGTTTGCGAAGTGATAAGGTTGTGAATTCCCATGTTTGAAAATTTTACAAAGATCTATTTTTAAACTGTCGCGTGTCTAGCTGACCTGATCTGTCAATCAAATCGTACTTTTTGATGGTTTCCTCTCTGATTTTGTTGAGATCACTTCGTGTGTATATACTAAAATAATTATCCTTTTCAATCTCGGTGAATAGTGGCTTTAGGAATATTTACCTCGCCACTTCGTGTCTCGGTAAATATTTTGCCACTATTCAACTCGATTCCAAAGAATAATTGTTAATTATACCATGCTCTACAAATATGGTAACTGTACGCGTCTGCTCAAAATTAAAAACAAGCTGAAAATCGGTTGTTTTTACAAATAAAGTTGGGAAGAATTCTTGATACTGTTTTGTGGGCGTTCTTGATAAAACAATTATTCTAGTCGCCCTTGTTGGATATGAGATGATTATAGCCATCTCGGCGCTACGCGCCTCGTTGGCTAATCCACCATTTCATATCCAACGCGCACTCGTGGAATAATTGTTAAATGACCCATCGATCAACCTCGAGCAGTTTCCTTTAAACTATTTTTTGCTAAAATTGCGACCGAGAATTGCTAGCAAATCAGTTTTGCGACAGATTGCAATCTTGGACATAAGTGAACAGCGGAGCTGGTTTTAGGAAAGTAACTAAACAGCTTTTAAACAATTAGCTGAAAGGAAGTGAACATACCGTCAGCTTTTGGCTGGGGGTACAGGTATTGAAATATCAAATTTGGAAATTGCCAATCCATACTGGACCGCACGGTATGGGAGTCTGTTGTGTAAACCATTCCGGCTCATGTTTAAAATTAGCTTTTAGGTAAATTTTAAGCTTTGGTATGAAGGGGGCAAAGGGCTTGATCTCAATCCAGTGCAATCCTTAGGCCAGTTTTTTTAATAGCGCACGAACAAAACTTTTTTTTTCTGAAAGGTTGATAGTTTCAGATGAATTGTTAGTTTTACAATGAAGGAGCAGAATTTTTGTACGGAAATTGATTTTATTTAATTTTTACCCTTTGGCATATTTCAATCCCTAATAATGTCAGTCAGTGCCCAAAAGTGGGCGATCCGAGATAGCCCGTGAGGAGAATCTTGTGTGCCGCTCGCAAAAATGTTACCGCGAAGGTTTCTTACAAGAGTAGGGCTTTACTGACAAACCATGAGGCTAATTTGGCTCGATTTTGGCTGAGTTCCTTTTTATTTGCGTTTTTATGAATTGAGGTCCATAAAAACGCGAAAAAGAACCCGGCAGCTCAGTATCCATTCCTCTTGACCGAAGATTTGGCAAATCAAGGATTTATTACATGGCCAAAAAGGAAATTGTTTCTCGCACAGACAACAGGATTCTTTTCATCTTGACGGGTCGTAAAACGGCCAGTCATATAATGTAGCCTCTTCACACTGGCTCATTAGTACACCGAGACGGGCGGCCATTGACCATCATCACAGCGAAATGTTTAGAGGAATCTCGCCATGTCACGTCATTTACCTGGCTGGGGTATTTTCTTACATTATTTTAATTCTTACCCGGGTTTGGTTGTCTTAGCCTAGATATTCTCAAAACTACTTGGGGAGGGGGAGGAGGTTGGATGTAGTTGACCCCCAGCGCCCAGAAGGCCAAATTGGATAGTCTTACAAACTTTTGGAGCAGAATGTGACTGCTGTGATGTCATGTGAAAACAGTTTGTTAATTGACGATATATCATTCTTTATCTGTTAGAATACCTTTCATTACGATTCAAAATTGTGGACCGACAAGATGGACCATTATCCCTCTGCGGGAAAGACCCTGCTTGATCATCAAGAAACAAAATTACCCACCTACTGGAGCACACCATTCACTAAGATCTGCCTCGCTATGAAGATCGGCAATCAAGTTAATTCGATCGTCATCAACAAACAAGCCAACTCCTTACGCTCCTTGATCGCTGACGGAATCTACCGTTCGACGTCACTGGGTCGTCACACCTGGAAGCAGCTGATTGGCCAACAGGCATCGCTGCAGAGATATTGTAACAAAGAAGGGTTCAATTCTCAGACGTTCCAAGAGCGAGGCAGAGCAAGAATAGGTATCATAAGTAACGAACAAAACCAGTGTAATTCCCCTGATTCCAGCATTGGGTTTGGTACTGGTGGTTATCCTTATGATGACAACACCTGTGGAAACATGGCCGAGCAGTTTCAACCAGACAATGGTAGCAAAAACATTAAAGCGATGGGCTACATCCTGGTGCAATGAGTATACACATGCAACGTCAAAAATACCTCATGTTTCACTTCATAGTCAATGATCAGTGTCCTTTACAACGCTAAATAGAAACTGTTGTTTAAGTGAAGGCTTAATTCTTGCGTGGACAAATATTTTGTGGAAATTAAATAGAATAAACGCATTGCTCAAGACAACACCTTTTTGTTCTGATTTCCTCTGTCTCAATCATTCATTTATATTTTTTCCAAGATACGTCTCTCTCCAGGGAACAGTCCTGGAATTTTTTATCAATAGCCCTTTGATGCATCCCCACAACCCCCTTCCCCGGCTACCAGCGCCAAAAATTACACACGCACACACACTCCATGACACAAACCCGACACTTTCTGGCACAACACAGCTGGAAAAAACGCACTTAATCAAAACAGCGCCACGCGAATTCTCCTTGACATCTTTTAAATCGAAAAGCAATAAGCGCCGCGGCGCTCTTTCTAAAATTCAATGTTTTACTGCATTTAATCGAAAGCGCGCCGACCTCAAGTAAGAGTCGCACAGGAGAAGAAGAAAAATAAATAAACGCCTCGGCACTCTTTCGAATAAACATATTTTTCTCCTGCATTCAACCCATTCAAGCGAGAGTGCCGCATTTCCCAATAATGTAGCAGCGCTTATTAAGTTTTGCTAATCAGACCTTTTAATATGTTGATTACCATTGCTGATGTAAGCTTGAAGCATATTGATATAAGTTTAAAACCCGTCTTTAGAAGAAATGAAAGTTCAAAACAAAACAAGGTTTGAACTTTCATTTCTTCTTAGCAGTATGGTATTTAAATAAGTGTGATGAAAGTGATAATAAAGTATCTCCATAACTAACTTTAAATTTTATTTATCGTAGAGTACGTACGTGATACTTCCATTAACTGAGTCTGCAAGGCTGCGAATTAAACTTCAGTCAGTAAAGTTCGCGCAAACCAAATTGTAAAAAAATCGGATCGAAATTTGGAAAGAGCGCTGCGGTGCTTATTGATTTTGCTAGTTAAAGATGCCAAGGTGATTTGAGGGCGGGCTTTTTCGATTAAATGTAATACAACAACAACATAAGCTTTATTTGCATTACTATATATTTACAGTATTGAAAAAGCTTTAAGATAAAGTTACAATTTACACTAATGATCGATACAATGCAATAATGATTAAAATGGCCAATCAAGTGTCATCAGTCAGTGATTTGATAACAAATTATCAATACGTAAATCATTACCTAATGAAATAAATTTTAAGAAATGTGAATTTACAGAACAATTCTGTGATTTCATCAATTTAATTATTAATTCTGTGCAAGATAGCTGATTAAAATCAACAAAATTATGTTGGATTTGACTGTAGAATTTTTCCCTTGGGACTGATTACATTGGACAATGTAAGAGAAAATGAAATTCGTCTTCAATGATACCAGAGTTACAAACAGGGCAGAATCTATCGTTGTGGGGAGTTTGATTATATCTTCCAGTTTCAATCATGAGTTTGTGGTTATTTATACGAATTTTCATTAAGTCTTTCCTTTTGGTTGAATTGCTGGTTAAGTCTAGATAACTTGAAATTTTAAAATCATGTTTAAATATGCTGTAAAATTGTAGTTTATTAGAACGATTGTATGTTGCCAATATGTAATATTTTTTGTTTTATATTGTATTTATATATATATAATGGTTGATCTTAGCTTCACTTAAATTATTAGGATCAAAATCGGGCAGGTTAAGATATTCAGATATTTTGATAAGATTATGGTAAAAGCTATTTTTACCATTATAGTGAAGCTCTCGGAGGTACGAAAGGCTTGTTTAACAATAGTATCCTCGTTTTTACGCAGAAGATACAATATGAAATAAGGAATGTTTTTGTAGATATTAATAATTAATGGCAATCGTCCTAATTCACTTCTACTTGCAACATTTGAAGCTTTATTGCTTATTTCTCTTTGAGACACGGGATCGCACGTCCATTGACTCGACGACTATGCTATGTTGATGAGCCCCAGTAAGGGTGAAACAGGTGTACATGGCTGCCACTGCCCGGGTGATATAGTTGTGCGCATACGTAAGGTACTGGCCCTACCGCGGAGTTGACACGTGTGCCTCAGTCTTGAAATTGGTATTGAAATCGATTTTGGTTCGAGTTAGCGCGAGATTCGAGTTAGCGAGGGTTGGAGTTATCGGGAGTCGACTGTATCAGCGGGAGAGTAAAATAATAAAGTTTTCTGGGGGTGTATAATTTTTGAGAAAACTCGCGAGAAAAACTTCAAGATGAATTTTGTCCTCGTCCTCCAATCTAAAGCTCTCTAACAACATTATTTACTACTCACCATGCACACGACATCTTCTAATGCACTAATCCACATCAACTCTTGTTTCGTACTTAGTTCCTCTGAATTGCACATGTTCAGCGGACAAACGCCTGCAGCCTCTTTCACGAGGCGCGCACGTGCAATTCATAGCGCTAATAAAGTCTTGCAGACCATTTAAATTCCCGATTGTTGTCACCTCGGAAGGAGAAGCGATGCAGAGGTTTGTGCCTAGGCAGACCTGTTTTAGGGAAAAAGTGATGGGTGGGACAAGGTGAGTGTTTTTTTTTTTTTCATAACAACAACAACAGCTTCATTTGTACCGAACGTATTTTTTACAACTGATTACCAGGAGCTGGCCCCTGACAGAAGTAATACTAACAATAATGATGATGATGATTAAGGATAATAAGAAGAACAAGAACAAGAACAAGACGAAGAGTACGAGTTGTCCGAAATAAACAAAAAAGGTGTCTAGAATAATAGGGTAGCAGTACGGAAGAGTTAAGCAAACAGTAATAAGAAAAATGAAAATTTCTTTCCCTGGATTGATATTTGCGCAATACAAATCAATAAAATTATTAAAATTATTAATTAATAAGTGGAGTCTGAGATTTAGTATCGACGGATTCGTCCTGTTCGCTGACCTTGGCGCTGAAGGAGCCGCAGCGGCGTCACCTGGGGGTGAAGAGGTCCGTCTCTCTCTCTGGATTTGTAGGCCACGAGCAAGTTATCGGTAGTAGTGGAGGGGGAAGGGTTTCATTTCTAAACTTTCCTTCCTTCCATTCCTTCTCCTCATCCCATCCTCACATTTGAGAGACTTTGCTTGCACATAGACCCCTCAAAACCATGGAATTTGGAATTAGAAAAGGCTGGAGAAATCGCATTGAGGCTGCCGGAGTTGCCAAACGACTACTTAAGATTACAGGACCGTAGCAATAGGCAGACTGCAAAGCATTCGCTTTTTTACTTTGATCGCTGCTCACAAAGCACGAATAGCTCAATGCGTGGCGGATTCTGGCGCGTTAAGCGTGCGATTTTATCACGCGTGTGACGCATGTGCGTGACCTCCTCCACCTTTCGTTCGAAACTAAAACTAATTCCAAACACCATTGCTTCGCACGCTAACTCTATAATTTTCCCCAGGATCGAAGCCTGTGAGAAGCTTCTATTTTTTTTGTCTAGAATTAGCTTTAAGCTAAGCTGAATGTACAACGTCCATTACTCGACCTGTTCCTTTTCCATTTTAAATCTCGTTTCGCTTCCATGAGTCTCGTTCTGTAGGTTGTCACCTGGAATTTCTGACCACTTCCTGCAAAGAATAACATAATAAGGATAACAATTTATGCATGGTGTTTGAAGCATTAATTAAAATGGACCACAAAGCTAATAGCTTAGAATAGTACAACGACTTGAAGGCACGTTCGTCTTGAAATGAACATTTTGTCACGTTCATACTTATTCAGGATCTTACGTACAGTAGTTTGTTAGTGTCAAGTGGCCCTTTAAAGCTTAAACATGTTTTTATTAACGACTTAACTGCAATCAACTTAAAATTGATATTGATTTTTGTTATTGTTTGCTCTAACACAGTTTCCTTTCCCTCGTACAGTTAATAACTACTCAACGCTTGAAGTTCCCAGTTTAGTTAAGACTCGATAAAAATGTTGCATACTTCCTCTTTAAATTCAACTGTCTTTTCTTTCAGCTCTTTTTTTTATCAAATGATTTAACTAACTCAGGTTACTACATTTGACACAAATGTAAAATTTACGGTGACACTTAAATTGTTTTGACATTTAATTTGTAGCGGAGTATAGTTAAGATTGAAATACTTTTTATTCTTCCTGCGACCTTGGCTTTACAATCCAGGGATACGTGAACAGAAAACAAATTTGTCAATCAACACTTTCTTTTATGTGAAATATGTGCTATTAGAACGATTGTATGTTGCCAATATGTAATATTTTTTGTTTTATATTGTATTTATATATATATAATGGTTGATCTTAGCTTCACTTAAATTATTAGGATCAAAATCGGGCAGGTTAAGATATTCAGATATTTTGATAAGATTATGGTAAAAGCTATTTTTACCATTATAGTGAAGCTCTCGGAGGTACGAAAGGCTTGTTTAACAATAGTATCCTCGTTTTTACGCAGAAGATACAATATGAAATAAGGAATGTTTTTGTAGATATTAATAATTAATGGCAATCGTCCTAATTCACTTCTACTTGCAACATTTGAAGCTTTATTGCTTATTTCTCTTTGAGACACGGGATCGCACGTCCATTGACTCGACGACTATGCTATGTTGATGAGCCCCAGTAAGGGTGAAACAGGTGTACATGGCTGCCACTGCCCGGGTGATATAGTTGTGCGCATACGTAAGGTACTGGCCCTACCGCGGAGTTGACACGTGTGCCTCAGTCTTGAAATTGGTATTGAAATCGATTTTGGTTCGAGTTAGCGCGAGATTCGAGTTAGCGAGGGTTGGAGTTATCGGGAGTCGACTGTATCAGCGGGAGAGTAAAATAATAAAGTTTTCTGGGGGTGTATAATTTTTGAGAAAACTCGCGAGAAAAACTTCAAGATGAATTTTGTCCTCGTCCTCCAATCTAAAGCTCTCTAACAACATTATTTACTACTCACCATGCACACGACATCTTCTAATGCACTAATCCACATCAACTCTTGTTTCGTACTTAGTTCCTCTGAATTGCACATGTTCAGCGGACAAACGCCTGCAGCCTCTTTCACGAGGCGCGCACGTGCAATTCATAGCGCTAATAAAGTCTTGCAGACCATTTAAATTCCCGATTGTTGTCACCTCGGAAGGAGAAGCGATGCAGAGGTTTGTGCCTAGGCAGACCTGTTTTAGGGAAAAAGTGATGGGTGGGACAAGGTGAGTGTTTTTTTTTTTTTCATAACAACAACAACAGCTTCATTTGTACCGAACGTATTTTTTACAACTGATTACCAGGAGCTGGCCCCTGACAGAAGTAATACTAACAATAATGATGATGATGATTAAGGATAATAAGAAGAACAAGAACAAGAACAAGACGAAGAGTACGAGTTGTCCGAAATAAACAAAAAAGGTGTCTAGAATAATAGGGTAGCAGTACGGAAGAGTTAAGCAAACAGTAATAAGAAAAATGAAAATTTCTTTCCCTGGATTGATATTTGCGCAATACAAATCAATAAAATTATTAAAATTATTAATTAATAAGTGGAGTCTGAGATTTAGTATCGACGGATTCGTCCTGTTCGCTGACCTTGGCGCTGAAGGAGCCGCAGCGGCGTCACCTGGGGGTGAAGAGGTCCGTCTCTCTCTCTGGATTTGTAGGCCACGAGCAAGTTATCGGTAGTAGTGGAGGGGGAAGGGTTTCATTTCTAAACTTTCCTT
>CALNXI010000283.1:202481-223522 GCA_942486025.1 Porites evermanni
GCTAGAGAAGGCGGACAAGACACTCTACAAAAAAAGATCGAATGACCCCGAATGCCCGTTCTTTCAGTTTTTACCCAAGGAAAAGAACATGAGGTACAATCTTAGAAATACGTCAGTCTCTGTCCCTAGAATCTACACTGAGAGGTTTAAGAACGTTTTTAGTAACAGAATAATTTTTAGATATGATATGTAAATAGTTTTTTGAGTTTATATTGTAACTTAGGATATGTGATTTTATCTTAAGAAATAAAGATTATTATTATTATTATTATTATTATTTATTATTATTAGTCAAGGGTATTTAGGTTCTTAAATAGGTTCTTATTTTCTGAAGAAAAAAATACAATTATATAACTAAGAGTATAAACGTTGGCATTTACATTGCAGTTGGAGTGATAAGGCACCTACGTCTCCCAAGAGGATTCTGAATGTTTGCTTATCTTTTTTGCCCACGTGTAAATGATTTTTCATAGATTTTAGAAAATAGGAAGCTGTTCAACTTTTTAGGCTAAACAGTTTCTTATATAGAGGGGGCTTAACTGGTGAAGTTAAGCCTGACAGGTTCTTAAAATCCAGGTTCTTAGTCGCGTGGTTTTACTGTAGTAGATTAAAACTGTCGAATTTTCCATCATTTCTCTACTATCTTTGCTGTTTACCTCGAGGTATTTTCTCCAGCTCTGATCAGCCATGACGTCTAATTCGAAATCATATCTCTTCTGCCAAGTTTAAAAGTATTTAGTTTATTCACGTGTGAAACATGCTTTGACCTTAATGGCGGCCATTGTTCTTTTTGTTCATCTGAAAAATATGTAGACACTCTGGTTACATTTAATAGCATAAAGTTGTTAGCGCGTCTTATGTCCTCCCTCAGGTGGCCAAAACGCCATGACAATATATTGGCCGTAAAACCCATTGTAGAAAAGCACACGTTTTTAAAATTTGTTTTTTTGTAAAGTATTTTCGTCAACGGCTCTTGTCTTTAGTTAATATGGGCCTTCATTTCACGATAATACGACTGAGCCCGCTGATACACGGGGGAGGGCAGCGGTATAAACTATATATAGTCGGCGATCCCCGGATGGTGTCCCTGCTGTGACCCCCCCTTTGAAAAATCCTGGCTACGCCCCTGTAGCCCATCAATTCGCAACAGCCATTAAACATCGGTTCCACTGGAACAAGAACGAGAAGTCCAAAGACTGCTGCAAAGCTGATTTAAGACAACGTGTATTGTTTTTATTGTTATAAAAAACAATACACGTTGTCTTAAATCAGCTTTGCAGCAGTCTTTGGACTTCTCGTTCTTGGTTCTTCAGTTATATTTTGGCTGATTTACAACTAGCAGGATCTTCGTCCACCGTTTTTGCAGTTAATTTAATCCACTGGAACACCCTTCCAGCTGTAAGTTCAATCTGTCATCACTGTTATAGACCCTGACAGGGTTTTGAAACTTTTGATTTGGACTAGTTAGCGAAAATCTATCAAGACCAGTGGAAAGAAAGCCTGACATTAATTACGTTCCCGAGTTTAAAGTGTTTTCATCGCTGAGAAAAGAAAGACTGCGTTCAGTTTCTCCAGCAAATTAGTGTATTTTTTGAGAGTAAGTTACCTAAGACATAGAGCTGAGGCGATTAAAGTTTTCATTGCATGCACCAGCCTACATGCACCCTATGAAACAACTACATAAACGCCATAAATTGAGGCTAAAGTCGGCCCTTGAATTTATTTTCAGCAGGAATCATCCAAAGGGCAAAATAATTCGCCGCCGTCTTCCTTTAGCCTAGCTGCAAACGCTACTTTTTCTAAGACCTGCTCTTAAATGTTATACTGTTTTTGTTTTCATTACAAGCTGTATCTCTGCAACATATGTAGTGTCTCGTCCTGAATTTGATGGTACTGAGCTATTGATTAAAGTCTTTTCATTGAATCAAGCAGTCAAATATAGCGAATATGATTGGCACAATTGTGCTTTAAACGCGTGATCGATTGTTACAATCCTCGAATCTTTTTGCATTTTACTCTTTTTAAATCATGTTTGGATGATAGTTAATGGTGCTCATGACAAACACAAGTAACGGACTCGGCCGTAAGAAATTTCGAATCAAACCTTACAAGTGCTCCATGGGCGAAGAAGAAGATGATTATTTTTTTTTTTTATTGGAGTTTTAATGTAATGAAGGTTGAAATAAATAGTTTTTTATTGGAATTTGGGTAGAATTGGTTATGTTGTATGCTCATGACTATGCATAATTTGCGCGCCAAGAATCAGTTATCCGAAAATTTAACAACAGTTAGACAATGAAAGCGGCAGGAAATAAAACGTGCTTTAATATAGCAATGAGTGGTGAAAGCCATTGTACAAGAAAAAAATGTACGTTGTCAATGAATCCTAAGGAACTTGTTGCGAAAATTTACCTTTAAAATGGCCCGTTTGACTGAAAAGGTGGGGGCTTTTATGTTGAAAGAACATTGAGGTTACTAAATTGTCAAATGGACATCGACACTATGGTATCGTGACGTCATTACTAGTACCTGCCATGGGAGCTTTTATGTTCAAAACACAATGGGCTTGCTAAACTGTCAAATAGACGTCGACAGGCCCCCTTATGCTATCGTGACGTCATTACTAGTACTTGGCTGAACATGTTAAGCATAAATCAAAAAGTTTCCCGCGCATTTTATTTATGAGCCACAATATGGCTGGTACTTAAAAGGGCCCAAAATGCTGGCACACCACTACTAACGACAACAGTATAAATAATTCAACTTTTATGGAAAATAAGCCATAACATCCAAAACAACCTGTTGACAGAATCAAACTAAAGCCTACGGATAATAAATAAAGAATTCATGGCTAGTTCAGATTATGGAATCTTTTCCCATCTTATCGAAACTTAGGCTATGTTCACACAATACTGGAGAGCTTTCGCGCCGGCACGAAAATCATACCGGACACTAGGGCTTCTGTTCACACATAACAACGGGGATTTCGACGCGATTTAGATAAACAAAGTTGGGCCACGCCGATCTCTATTTGTTTTTGCACAAAATACCGACGCGCTTCTCACTACGTATCAATAGATAGTGACTATGTTAGCCAGTCACATTGCAGAGGTCGAGATAGTATGCTAGTTGGTTTCTACCCAAAATGAATAAAGTGCGGCATTAAATGTACGTCTCGTACACCATTTTTTCCTTTTTAAACTACAGGCGACCCAAACTCGATGCATAAATTACCGCTAGTGTCGATACTGGTTTGCATATTATGAACGATTTAAAGACTTTGTATGAGAAATTTAATATAGTTGTTCAAACGTAGAAATATAGGCCTAAATATAGGAATAAATTGTACTTACGGAAACTTGGGTCTGTTGTTGATTTTTCTGTATAACCTGGGCTCAATTCATGGCCACTTTATACTGTTTGGCGGCTTGTTGTTTGTTCGGTGTTGTTTTCCTACATAAAGCGAAGCAAGGCAGGTGACTTTGTGCAGTCTCAGTCTGCAAATCTCTCCCTCATCAAAGAACTGCGCACCGATTCACCCGTCATGAGAGCGCCAAATCCTTAACGCCAGGCCATGGGCATTGCGTTGTGTTTTGAGGGAAATTTTTTTGAAAGTGTTTGGTTCTGGGCAATCTGACGTGCGCTCAGGAACCTCGATGCCTCCGTGTTGCGTGGTGAACGCGATTGGATAATTCCAAACACCACTCACGCACAAACAGTAGACTATCTGAGGGTAGGAAGAGTCATGTTTTGTCATGCAATATTGATTACCCGGATCCCCTGACTGGTCCATGTTCGCGTTCACCACGCAACACGTAGTCATCGTTCCTGAGCGCACCTCAGATTGCCCAGAATAACAAAAACTTTCAAAACATCCAGATAATGGCGGTAGAGTTATTAGAGCCATGGGCTACATCTCGGTGCAATNATGGAAAATAAGCCATAACATCCAAAACAACCTGTTGACAGAATCAAACTAAAGCCTACGGATAATAAATAAAGAATTCATGGCTAGTTCAGATTATGGAATCTTTTCCCATCTTATCGAAACTTAGGCTATGTTCACACAATACTGGAGAGCTTTCGCGCCGGCACGAAAATCATACCGGACACTAGGGCTTCTGTTCACACATAACAACGGGGATTTCGACGCGATTTAGATAAACAAAGTTGGGCCACGCCGATCTCTATTTGTTTTTGCACAAAATACCGACGCGCTTCTCACTACGTATCAATAGATAGTGACTATGTTAGCCAGTCACATTGCAGAGGTCGAGATAGTATGCTAGTTGGTTTCTACCCAAAATGAATAAAGTGCGGCATTAAATGTACGTCTCGTACACCATTTTTTCCTTTTTAAACTACAGGCGACCCAAACTCGATGCATAAATTACCGCTAGTGTCGATACTGGTTTGCATATTATGAACGATTTAAAGACTTTGTATGAGAAATTTAATATAGTTGTTCAAACGTAGAAATATAGGCCTAAATATAGGAATAAATTGTACTTACGGAAACTTGGGTCTGTTGTTGATTTTTCTGTATAACCTGGGCTCAATTCATGGCCACTTTATACTGTTTGGCGGCTTGTTGTTTGTTCGGTGTTGTTTTCCTACATAAAGCGAAGCAAGGCAGGTGACTTTGTGCAGTCTCAGTCTGCAAATCTCTCCCTCATCAAAGAACTGCGCACCGATTCACCCGTCATGAGAGCGCCAAATCCTTAACGCCAGGCCATGGGCATTGCGTTGTGTTTTGAGGGAAATTTTTTTGAAAGTGTTTGGTTCTGGGCAATCTGACGTGCGCTCAGGAACCTCGATGCCTCCGTGTTGCGTGGTGAACGCGATTGGATAATTCCAAACACCACTCACGCACAAACAGTAGACTATCTGAGGGTAGGAAGAGTCATGTTTTGTCATGCAATATTGATTACCCGGATCCCCTGACTGGTCCATGTTCGCGTTCACCACGCAACACGTAGTCATCGTTCCTGAGCGCACCTCAGATTGCCCAGAATAACAAAAACTTTCAAAACATCCAGATAATGGCGGTAGAGTTATTAGAGCCATGGGCTACATCTCGGTGCAATGAGTATCAAACAACCTGGTTCCAGTTCACGCCCGACAAAAATCAATGGATTTTTAAACGCTTATAGAAACAGGTAGAAATTAAAGAAAATAAGTTGAATAAACGCATTGCTAAAAAAAACTCTTTTTCTCTGTTTTCCCAGGTCTCTATCATTCATGGGCGTACGGCCGTCACCTTCTATCAGGCCATTCTGTCTGGCACATCATTGTAGTAGTGCTTGATCCCGATAAAAGTTATTCCTATGGGTAAAGGCTGGGCATACTGCTTTAACCTCTTGCTGTTTATAGCTGAAGTGGGCTGACAGTAAAAAGGGCATCAGAACATAAACCTTGCTGTAATAAAAATTCCTAACCTGTAAATAAACGCTGGAGAAAAGAAGAGTGGAAATTGCGCCGGGCCGTCGACCCGGGGATTAAATAGCACTGGGAGAATCGAATCTAGTGTCACCAAACGTTTCTTAAATTGAGTGACAAACTGTTGCCTACAGTTTGAGTTCTCTACTGCGAGCCCACAGAACAGAAATACGCATAAAATTGATTGAGAAAGAGACGCTGACTATCGTCCATACCTATAAGGAGTTCGGTCAATTGCTTTTTGCAAAGGAGACATCACAGTACATACCAATCATAAGCCCTTGGAGGCGATTTTTAAACGTTCCCTTGCACTTGCTCCCCGTCATCTGCAAAGCATGCTGTACAGCTTCAGGGTAAAGGATCGCAAGGGCTTCACCCTAGTTATCGCTGACACGCTATCTCAAGCATCTTTGCCAATGCTGCTGACGACAATAACCTTACTTATAAAATAATAATTACCTCATTTGTAGAATATAAAATTCATAAATTGTTTGAATTTTGCTTGGGTAATCTTTTCCCTTGACGTGAGATTAATATTGCTCTCTTTGATTTTTGTTTCTAAAATGACGTCACTTTAGTTTGGGCGTGGTGTTTTCTTAAAGATGTTAAATTTCGTCGTAACGTTGTCAAAGTTTATGACACAGTTTATTTATCAACGGCAACAGGACAGACGCATAAAAAAATGACGCTAGTTTACCATACTGTTCAATCCACCCCATGAAAAAAAAAGTCAAAACCGCGATAGCGTCAAAATACTCAGGCCACTTACGGCATGACTACCTAATTAAATATGCATATTTTAGTAAATGCTCTTTAGAATGGTTTGCCTCCATCAGTGCTCCTGAAAAGTGAACTACAAATGTGTCTCAACGAAAAAATCACGTGAAACGTGATTCCAAATAACACGTGACATCGCTTCGTCAATGACGTCACAAAACACGATTTCCTTAACGGGGAAGGGTTGCAAACCTTAATCTTAGGAATTTTCACTACCAAAGTGTTACCTAAACAGTGTAAATCGTAAATTCGCCTTGTATGATTGGAAATGTTATTTATCCTATTAATAAGTCACGTGACCCTTTTCCCTTTATTTACCGATTCCTATATAACGTAAGCACGTTAACGTTAATAGCCTCTGAAATGTACCTAAAAGAACTTGTTGCTCTTTCATTATCCTTTCCCCATTTTAGAGTAAATATTTTGACCGTTAATTCTCAATTATCAGTCACGTGACGAAAATTTGAGCTTCTAAAATGCACTCATATTGCTAAGGCCATTAAGCTACATTTGTAGTTCAATTTTCAGGATCATTGATAAAAGCAAACCGTTCTAAGCTAAATAGCATTTTATCAAAATATGCGTATTTAATTACATAGTCATGCCTTAAGTGGCCTGAGTAAGCAACCAATCATGAATAAGCCGATAACGCATTAAGAAAATATCCGCGTTATAACTGACTTTTATCTTAATTGAAAACAATCCATCCATGTGCAGATAAAAAACTTTCAAAGTCCAGTGGCTTTTCTTCCTTAAGATCGACATTTCATTGGTATACGTATTCCAATACAACTTATCTCTCTAACCCTTTTTTTTTTAATTTTTGGGGTGTTGGTTTGGGAACTCTGTCGAACTCTCTTTTCTTCCGCGATCCTCAAAACTGGTCACCGCTGGGACCGACTTTTTAAAAGCGTGATAATATAAGTGAGTTTAAGAAAATGTTGACACTATGCCGGGTAGCTTTTGCGCCGGCGCGAAAACTATACAGGATAGGGCTTCTGTTCACACGTAAGAACGGGGATTTCGGCGCGATTTCTGTAACGGAGCGAAGCTGCACCGCGTCAGTCTCTAAAGTGGAGAGTTGCATATCGGAAAGGTGTTCATACTGTACCGGACAGCTTTTGCGCCGGCACGAAAACCATACCGGATAGAGCTTCTGTTTACACACATAAGAATAGGGATTTTGGCGCGATTTCTGGAACGGAGCGAAGCTGCGCAGCGCCGATCTCTAAAATGAAGAGTCACATCGGATAGATATTCATATCATACTGGATAGCTTTTAAGTTTTAAGTTTTCCATTACAGTGTCAACATAGCCTTAGATTCACGTTTACGGTAAAGTCGCCATACGGCAAATTCAATGAGGTGACAATTTCTCATATTTAGAAATGACCAGAAGTACTTCATATAGATGAATCTAGCATGAATTAGCTACTGGTTTTATTATTATAAATAGTAAACGACAAGTAGAGAGAGAACTTCGTCATGTGGTACAAATTGACGTTGCCGTTTTCCGTAAAGGTGAATCTAGAACTCTCTAATGGATTGATATGTTACACTTCATTGTGAAAACAGTGTCAGGCACCTGGAAACTGCTAAACCAAGAGAGATCTAAAAAGGGCTTTTAACTTGCACATGCATCATCGATTAGCGAGAATCGAGCGAGCGATCATCGTCATTCATATAAATAAATATGAGTCAACAGATCATATGACAGAACAGGTCAAGCGTGTCGTTCTTAGAAAGAAAGTTGAAAAGAAAAAGGGAAAAACAAGAAATTCTGTATCAATCATATAAGTTTAATAAACTATGAATTTGTTAAAGTAAACTGCAATTGTCTCTTTGCGACTAGATGGCGGAATTCAACAATTTATGGACAGGATCGGAAAATAGTGAGTAATAAGTACAAATAGATATTTTGGCGTTTTTAAATGGTACTCCGTACTGCCAACGTCAGTAATACTGAAATATGAGATTATTTATCAACATATAAGCAATAATTAAAATTAACTACTGGCGCCATCGGTCTGACAAACATTGAATTTCTGCGTTTAAGTTTCTTAGTAATGTCTCTAATTGTTCTAACTTGGGGATCTTTGACGTTCCGAAAAAAAAATTTAAACGTATCCTGTGTTGAACGTTATCTTTGAGTTTTAATTGCTTTAAATTTTGTTTGCTTTATTGACCAAACCATTCACGTAATTTATAAAACATCTTCATTAGCAACCTACTCAGACAAGTTTAAGAATTAAGAAGCTTTTTGACACCAAAAGTTCGTAACCATGTAACCGATCAAAGGAGTTGAGAAATTTGAGGTGCGTACGATATAAAACTTTTTAACAAGAATGGCACATAGAGATGTTTGTAACTACAATATTTCGTAATCATTTATCAATTTTGATCATCCTGACAGAGGACATCTTCATGTCCAACGGCCACAAGTGCGCCGTATGTGAAATATTCACCTGTTAGGGTCAGGACTTAAAAGACCTTTTCCGCTTCTCTCTAGCCAGCTTTTTTCCCCAGAAATGCTTAATCCTTAGTACTCAGGTTAACGAGTTGTAAATTGCTAGAGAACGAATTGAATTTGCGACTTGGACTGACGGGGCCATTTTAACTTTGGGTGAAAGTGGTCAGTTGAAATTGTGAGTTACCTTTGTAAAGCCAAACAACATTGTAGTATTTACTTTTATGTAAGGTACGTCACGGCTCATCAGTGAATTAAAATTGCGACTGGTTAAGTTTGAGTGAGTGAAGTCGTATCAGGTCAAGTCAGGTTTATTTCTCTTTCCAATGAAAGAAAAAGAAATTAATGAAAACAATAAGTATTTGCATTTCGAGAGACAGGCATGTAGACAACAAAAACTATAAAAGATAATAACAATAATTAATAATAATTTATTCACTTAATATAGCGCCTTTAGACATTAAAATGATCAAAAGCGCTAGAGGTAGATCAAAGATAGTTTGACAGTTGTAACAGTCGGCTTAATTTCCCTTTAAATTGACTCATACAAAGGTACTGTTTTTATTTATTCACTAGTTCCAGTAGCAGGGACTGAGCATTTCCAGTAAAGCGAACAGAAAATTCGCCATAATTTGGGAAGAAAATAATTGGAGTGGGCATCTCTAATATAAAAGAAATGAATCTTAGAAACAGGCTTAAAATAACTTTCAAATATACTTCAGGCAGCATATGATTCACAAAAAGCATGAACAATAATAAACATATAAGTCTATAAAAACGAAATATAAAGTCATTGAAGTATAGATAACTGTTTAAAAAGTGGCGGACCATGGGATTGGAAATGAGAATTTATTTATCAGTCTCATAAGAAATAGGAATTTGCAGGTTGTGACGGTCAACTTTGAAAGCCTTCACTGTATTTTTTCACTTACATTTTAAATTCCCCTAGCACGAGGTTTTACTGTGCCTTAAAAATATGTGCGAAGACTATGTAGACCGAAATCTTGATCAAAACCAGTTTTTCTTTGTATAGCATCGAAAGATGGCGCGTTTCCCTTACTGCTGACATAACTGAACCCTTCAGTTGCTTTGTCGTGCTTTTCAGTACAAACTACATGCTTTTTCGTCCGCAAACTGTTCTGTCCCATCTTTACAGGAGTTTTACTTACCTCATATTTTTATCAGGTTTGTAGTTCTTTATTTCGAGGCTATATTTCTACAGTTTCACTGATGTGAAACAGAACAGAAGTTTGAATCAGAATACTATAAACATGATCCTTGATGGAAAGAGTGATAAAAAAGTATTTTTAAAGAGTGTTTTCCGAATACGATAAATTCAAATTGTGTTTTCTAATTCTTTTCATCTCGGTATTTTTTTTGTTATTAAATTTTGTTTTCTTTTAATTAAATAATTGCCTGATATATCCAAGGCCCGCGGAGCAGTTTTCAAAGTGCGGGGACCGATCCACCTCTTTTGAAGTGAAGTTGGGGGAGGGGGGAGGTTGTGGGGTTGTGGACTTGAAAAATGGTTTACCTGGTGCCGACTCAATATTTTTTAATACAGTTGCAACTCATCAATCATTTTTCTTTAATAGTTTAACAAACGAGAAAAGAGTTAGTAACAAAAAGGTGTAACCGTGCACAGCAGCATCATAATTTTCGCGTGTTTCATTTACTTCAAAAGCTTGTCCGTTTTCTCCTCGCGGCTGTTTAGAACCTTTCTTTATTCATTGTCACGGAACAGAGCCATGTTTCAGACGGTTTTAACCTTCGAGCTGCCGAAATTGACCTAGCTTTTCCTGCTGCGATGGTTGCGGATTTAACAGCAGAAGCTTGCAGATCGGGACAATTTCATTTATCATGCTCTGCAATATCTTGATATTAAAGTGTGAAAAAATGGAACGGTTATCCAGAGATTTTTTAGCTCTTCCCAAGCTTTAGAAATTTCTAGGCAATATTTGCTCCTTTGAACAGTTATTTTACAGAACATAGTCGCTGGGTGCTCCTGAGTTTTGTACAGATAGTCGTTTTCAGTGAGGATCACTATATGATATAGGATCGAATGGGACCAATCATCAATTTGGATGTTCGGCGAGGTCTGCCAGTCGAATATTCTTATTCCATCAAAGATTCTTTTTATTTGAAAATGTGTATTTCTTTTCTTTTCTTTTTTTTCAAAAAGTTGGGGGAGGGGGGGGGGGAAGCAGGGGCCTCCTCCTGCGTGGGCCCTGATATCATACTGTGTTTCAAATAACGCATCAGTTGTCTACTTTTTTTTTAAAGTTCTTTTTCGCTTTTCTTTTTTGACCGTCGCAAATACGAGTCAGTAAATACTATTTTCTTTGTTGCTATCTAGAATGCAAGGTTATCCCAATATAGAGCACCTTCATATGGCCGATTCATAGCTTGCGAGAGTTGGTTCATAGAAGCACTTATCTATTTACGACTTTGTCCTCAGACATTTTGTTTTCTTCAAATTCGTTCCAGTAACTGTCTGATATATTACCCAATGTTTCAAGCGCATCAGTTGTCTAGTTTTTGTTTATTTCATGTAGCATGCATGTATACGACTGAGGAAGAGCCAGCAAATAAACTTTGCCTTTGTTGGTTTTTAAATACGGCTGCAAGGTTATCCCTTGTAGACCAGTTTATTTCTTTTATTTGGCCGGTTCATCGCTCAAGAGTTGGTACATATTAGCACTCTTATTTATGACTTTGCCCACTCAGAATTTCACTTAGAATTTTTGTGTAATATTATTGCTATTTTATTGCATTTTTCTTGGTTCTCAGAGACTGTTCAGTTCGTTATTGGATTGCGTTCGGAAAGTGCTGATTTTAGCCATTTTTGACAGGGAAAAACCAAGTTGTTTCCCCATCACCGACAATGATTTTGCCCTCCCTCTATAAAATAAACGAAAACCACCGGGTATTGCATGGAATTTTCGTTTTGAATACAGAACAAAAATCATTAAAAGTTTATGGCAACAACATGCAAGTTAGCACACTCTACTTATGTATCAGTTAATCTGCATAACGAGAGACTCGGGTTCAGTCTGACCTCATACACTCAGCTACACTGCATACCTGCTGGATCAGTAGGGTTAGTACTTATAGTTAGCCTATAGATGACCAATTTTGATTTCTCTATTTCACGGTTTCCGCATCTATGGGACGATACATTTTATGTTATAATTGAATTAAAGGGGGTTATTGACTGGAAATAGCTCTGAAAATTGTAGTAGCATCAAACGTATTTGAGCCCGCAGCTGCTTGAATCTTTCTCTAAAAATACATCAATATCGGGGAGATAAAAAAACTGTCTTACGTTTCGTTTTTTTAGTTGTTCTTGAATCGCGGTTTCGACTTTTTCTTAGTAAGCTTGAATGCAGGGCTTTTGACATTGACTTTGGTGCAATTCAATAAACTCAAGAATATGGTCTGCGATGGGATAAATTTCCTGAGGGTACTTCTTTATCTACGTTGTCCGCGGGTTACTATTCTGTGTATTAACTTACTGATAGGACCATATTATACTTATCCCTATTATTTTATAGCTATGCCCGTTAATCCTTTATAGCTATATACCCCTTTTGGTCTGAAAATGGGGGAGAGAATTTATCCCCAGTTTTAACCTGAAATAGAACAGATTAAGGAAAGTCAAATTTGTTTGTGTGAAATAGGGTAAAGGATTTAGGAATTACATTACGGCTCACGGCCCCACCGCAATTTCCAGGGCCTCCACATCCCAACCCGACTCGTAGTTATGCATCGGTTCTCCTTTACCAACGAAATTCATTTTTATTATTCAATATTATTTTATTTTTACAAGCTTGGACGATGGCTGACATGACAACATTGATAGTTATCAGTTCCCTTATCATGTTCCCAGCTGTGATGATGGCACAGGAAGTTGTAAACCATGGAGGTAATGACTAATGACATCAGGACCAAAATTTTATTGCGCACCTGTTTGTAGGCATTATGTTTAAGCACCCTGTTGTTGTTTCATATACAGAAAGCTGTCAAAAAATCATTCTGAAGTGAAAAAAACAAATGAAATAATGAGTTTTACACATAAATAATGTGCGATCAAGACTTCAAAACCAGCCAACAACTTCGTTCAAGACTGATCCTCTGTTTTACTTTCTTAATAGATTTTAAATGAATTTGTATCTTAGAAAATCGTGCTATTATTATTACGGTTACGAAAACGTCAATAATAATATCTGTATTGTACTCTGGTTATTGACCTGATTGGTTAATTAAGTCTCGATGTGATTGGTCTTGTGTCAGTTAAGCCGTGTTGTTATTGGCTGTGAAGACTCGGGTCGTTTCGATCGGTCTTTTGTCACAGTTTAACAGCGACGATCCAGCGACAAGAAATGGTGATGTCAACAATCACACTTCTTATTGCTGAACATGCACCATTTCCACACGAAACATTAAATCGACCGGGACTCTGCGACACGTATTACGCATTCTACAGACCACCATAACTAGAACTCATCTTAGAAAGCTGGCTTACTAAATTAGACCAAAAGCCACTGGAATGGCAGTCAACGGGCACGGTACAAACGACTTATGGCGGACTCAAGCAAAACTGACAAAAACAGAAGTGACTTTATAGGCAAGAGACAATTTGACTAACAATAAACGACTGTAACAACAAATGACTTTGACTCTGAAGATGACTACCCGACACAGTCCTATTCAGGACTACACCCTGACGATCATGCTCCACCTACTTATGGATTTATAATTACTGTTCATTTATTGTTTTGCTGTTTCGCAGTTTGTCCCGTTCCGAAGAATAAAGAAGAAGAAGAGATAATTAAAGAGCAGGAAAGAAACAGAGAAGAAATGGAAGAGATCATGAGAGAGATTGAAATCAGTTGTTTAGGTGAGTGATAAAAAACCATGGGATGAATAATTAAGTACAAGTAAACATAACTTAAGGAGGGTTGGGGTCGTTTTTGCTATAGAAAGAACAATGTAAATTATGCTTTTCTGTACCCGTTCTCTTCATGGGAAGCGTTGTCGCTCGTTGGACGAAAAAAATCCGACGCGGATACACGGGGGGTGGGGGGTGTACTCCGGATTTCTAGGGACAGGTCCTTAGAGCTTTTGTTCCAACGCCTACTCTTCATTGTATATACAACGCTCCTCATTCAAAACTCAATTCGATTATAGTGATATTGTCTGGGGTAATTGTGGAAAAACTTTGTTTGACAGGCTACAGAAGCTTCAGAACCGTGCTGCTCGTGTTCTAACCTTTTCTAGATATAATGCTGATGCCAACCGCTTATTCAGACAACTTAATTGGAAAGACTTGAGCACTCAGTTCAAATACAAAAAGCCCTAATGGTTAACAAGTCTTTAAATGGACTTGTTACAAACTGAGTGCGAACTAACCTCTTGAAGAACAGCTTCAGTCCAAGCGGAGAATTGATATGAGAGGGCTTAATCTTTATCCATACCAATTTACTGCACGGAATTACACGTACCACCTCCGCGGTATGGCCAGTATGGACACCTGGGTTGCCCTTGTTGGGGCTCATCAGCTTGGCATTGCCATTAGGTCAATTAGCGGGGGATAGCCGGCGTATTAAAGGCCATTTACTGCTTAGGCGAGTGCAAGCACTGCTTTAATCGTCAGCTCCATCGTAAACAAGTGGTAGCTGTTGGCTGGGAACTGCAAAACAGTTCTCCCACGGCATGCGTATGGAGATGGTATCAGAAAAAATGACCTGTGTGCCCAAATAAATTTGAAACAATACCAATTAACTGCATTGAAGCACAAGTATCAACTCCGCGGTATGGTCAGTACTTTACGCATGCGCATAACCTTGAGCCCCAAAAAAGGCGAAACAGCTCTCCATGGCTGCCTCTGCCGGGGTAATATGGTTGTGCGCATGCGTAAGGTACTGGCCATAACGCGGAGTTTCACCGGCGAAAAATGTCTGCGCATGCTCTACTAAAAATGACACGTGATCTATTTCGCGCAATGTCATTGGCTCTGAGGCAAAAATGCCGATTGAGATGAAAAACATAATGGCTGTTTTTTTGACAGTGATAGCGTTGTGGTTTTCTTGCCATAGTAAGAGATCAAAAAACATTTTGGTGAAAGTTTTGAGTGGAATGTTTTCTCTAGAAAATGTAGCGCCTTGGAAACGGCGGACAAACCCAGTGGTGGGTATTTGTCGGAGATATTGGCTTTGCAATCGCCGGCATGGGTGCGAAAGGCATGCCAAAAAGGTGGGTAATTTTGACTTTCTATGCTTACTGTTAGTTTCGTGCACATCGGTACAACAGGAAATTGTAAAGAAGTGAAAGAAAAATTATTGGGCTTTGTTATGTATATAAATTAGCTTGTACCGCTGTGCACGGAAGCGGCAGTTGTGTTAAACGTGTGGACCGTTTTCGTACCAAATATCGACTTGCATCTTTGAAGTTCAGGGACCCTCTGGAGGTCTAGTTCAGTGTATCCTCAAACATTCGAATTTTTATTTATTAAGCTTCGCTGGCATTTTATGCTCAGGTTAAAGTTTCTCGCCCCACAGTCCAACACAAGAGAAAATTGAAAGGTACAGCTGGTGGAGGGCCGTTTGAGCAACAGAATAATAATCATTATAATTATAATTAATAGGAAGACCGCTAAATCTAAATCAGCGCGTTTTCTCTTTAGAATGTGTGTCAAATGGGACACGATTTTGATCGATCGAAAGTGAAAAAAATAGTATTTTCCCTAGAGACCGTACATGCATTATGCGTGCACAAAGTTGTTTTTTTAACTGAGAACAAAAATGGCCCTATCATGTTTGGCACCTTATATTACAATTTAAACTATTTCCTGAACGTTTGCTGGAAGTTATTCTGTACTTGTACTTAGACATCTTTTTTAATCAGCCATGGCATTAATGTTTTCAGGTGGATTGTTCCATAATAATTTGCCCCTCTGTATTTCACTGAGAATTCTTTGGCTGTTAATCTATGTATACGTGTATGTTGTGCACAGTTAATTTTGTATCTCAGCATAAATATTATTTTTTCTTTTATTTTTAGCATACATTGCCATACACAAAAAGAACAGAAAATTATAAATTAACTGCAATAAAAAATTGACTACAATATTAGAATAAAATTTTATATTAGATGCTGATCAGGTATATTTGTGATAATTATGTAAAGTCTTTTTTTGTGAAATAATCTTGAAAAATAGCAGGTAATGTTCCAAAGAAGGATAAAAGTGTAATGAGATCTACATGTAATGATTGAATAAAAATGTTTTGGCTTTTCATAAACTGAGAATTGTCTAAAATAAAAAGGCAGAGCTGTCATTAGGGGCCGTAACCCATAACACCTGTTACAGCTGAGCTCACTTGATGTTACAGGTGATCAAAGTGGAAAGCTGAAGGTGGTAATTTAAATTTTTGGGACCTGTATTGGGTGAATCTTCATTTGCTATGGCTGTTTCAAAACGTAATGACAGCCCTGAAAAGGGATGGTTATATCTCTGTAGAGCAATCCTTGGAATTTTTTTTTTTTTTTTACACCAGCATACTTGCCCTCTTTGGGTCACAGAAGATTGCTAGCATTGGGGGTTTACCTGTACTGTGTATTTATTAATTGTGATTGAGTACTTTTAAGTTTTATAATATGTATACGCATAATCAGTTCTTGTTTTGCCAAAAAATGCTTTCCAAAATATGGGTTTTCTTATTTACGATGTCAGCTAGAGCCAAAAATTGGCACATCATGCTTGTTAGTTTCAGCCGGTGAGAAATTTGGTACATCAAGTACAAACTTGTCCAGTTTTCAATTCCAAACCTTTGTCAAATTCATGGTTGCATGATTGATGCATGCACAGCAAAACATTAATTTTTGACATTGTTTCATTTTCTTCAACAAAAGACCAATTTACATAACTTAAAAAAAGGGTAAGAAAATACATGTAACTTAAAAATAATATACATTTCCTTTCTTTAAGTTCCATCATGAGGTCACATAGTATTACATCTTTCTGATTGTTGAGTGTTGGATTTTCTTTTGTACATGTATCAAATTCATCCATGAATTGGCTCACAGGAGGCAATGACTATGATCGATAAGAGTGCAGTCAGACCCTTCAAAGTATTATTGTACACTGTAGCATCCCATCAACACTGTAGCCAGTTTCAAATAGTAAGTTGTTCGTAATTAAATTTTTATACCATCTGGAATATTAAGATAAAAAGAACTGCTGGTAAATGAAATTATAAGCACCACTTTATGGACAGCTCATTATTACAGACAGTTTTCTTTGTCCACAGAGAACCCAAACAGTGTATTAGCTAAGAAATAATAATTTAGATGTACATGTAGTAACACTGTATTAGCTTATAAGATAGTTATCTTGAGGTGTAACTGTCGCATCCGACTCGCCTGACAAGCAAGCATTTGACACTGGCAATGTTAACGATCTCTGATTCAAATCCCTTGTAAAACGAATCATAAAGAAACAGGAACACAGGTTCTTACATCTTATGTTATTAGCTACTACAGCATAAATGCATCTTAGAATTATTCCATTGGCTAATACAGCATTTGAGTTCACTGTGTCCAGTCTTTGGGCCGTAGCAAAAGGGGACTGCTCTACAATGTACACTGTAGCTGTAAGCAAAGTACCAAGCTTTTTGAGAAAAATCCACTTTTCAGCATAAAACAACCAAATCTGGCTATTTAATGCAAAATCAGGTGAAAAAGTCAGCAAAAGGCGATTTGTAGGTTTTTTGATTAAGGGATAGGTAGCATGATGGTCATGGACCGCTTGCATGTGTATATCCAACAGTGTTTATTTACTGTGCAATATCAGGGCTGTCAAAAAGTTTTTAAGTAGCAGGCTCATAATAAAATAATAGTAGGCGGCTTTGGAACTCGCACCAAAGGATTTTGTTAGAGTCTCAGTAATGTCCCAGACCTTCCACGACATTGCACCGTTCTAATGTTTCACAGATCTAATTACTGTTTAAATATGCATTCAATGTGATTCAAACCTGGGAAAAACCTTACAGGAGTTTAAAGTTTGGAGTAAACTTTTAGTCTTCATGAAATTTTAGTTGGATCATGTTGATGAATGCAGTTGTGTAGGATATGCAGTTTCCTATTTTGATCTTCTGTCAGAATTATGAGAGAACTCTCAAATACAGATCTCATTCAAACATTATAGTTTCATTGTAATTATCATTTGTTTCTTTTCCTATAAACTTCTCATCAGGTCTACATTTTGCATGAATTTAATGTGATATATATTTGAAGCGGTTGTTGGTTTACAGTGAAGTATTTTTCACTTTTTTTTTTTTTATATGAAGTTGAGTTTCTTCTTAGTTGTTGGCTAAGGCAGTGTTGAAGTAGTGACATGCTAACATACTTTATTGTTCATTTCTCTTCAGAAAAGATTGATTGATCCTGAATCAAACAAAGTGCAGCTTCACAAACAAGATTTTTGAAGAACAAATGTGTATTCAAGCAAAGTATATGTCCCTGACAGTGTCAATAAAATTTATTAATGGAAAGATCTGGGTTTTTACTCCTTTGTAGCACTTTTGACTACTCATCACTTTTCTAACCTATATAGTAAAAAGATCATATAGTATAATCAGTATTTTTTCCAACTAACATATTTGCAATCAAAGTTCTCTTCTTTTATATATAGTATTGCCCTAATTTTAAAAATTTCATTATCTTATTCAGATCAAGCACAGTAACCATTGAAAAGAAAAAAAGAAAAAAAAAACCTGCTCGGTCATAGACGGCTTTAAAGTTTTGATATTAAAATTGCAATGAAAAGAACATGAATGCAGACACTACAGTTCATTTAGCTCATGTTCAAGCTTTTTTTATAAATTAGAAAGTCTTGCTGGAGAAGACATAATTTTGCTTTATCTTTTCGGTAAAAAAAGTAATAAAATAACTTCCAGGTGTCTAAGCAATTTCAAAGGACCCATAGTGTCTTATTTCTCTGCTGCATAGAGCTGTGAACAAAGGCCGTTCTTTCTAGTGACCCGGCTTTCATCTAAAATATTGTTGTCCTTCGTGATCGTGAAGAGTGCAAAGTTGAATCCGGTAAACCGGCCAAAACGCGAGCATCGCAGGGAACGAATCCCATAGGAATAGGTGAAAAAGGATAATAAAAAGTCTAGGCTATTCTAAAAATATCCGTATATGCATTTGCAACTCATATTAAGCCGCAATTTCACTTCTTTCCACTGGAATAAACAAACGATGAATGTATTGCCGCCATTTTGAATTTGGCAATGTCACGTGGTCGCGCGTCGACCAATCAGACAATTTTCGCCGGTGAAAACGCGGAGTTAACGCGGAGTTTCACCGGCGAAAAATGTCTGCGCATGCTCTACTAAAAATGACACGTGATCTATTTCGGGCAATGTCATTGGCTCTGAGGCAAAAATACCCGCAAAATGTTGTTGAGATGAAAGAAGCGATGGCAGCTTTTTTTGGCAGTGACAGCGTTGCAATTTCTTGCCACTGTAAGAGATCAAAAATTATTTTCATCAAAGTTTTGACGGAAGTGTGTTCTCTAGAGAATATAGCGTCCTGGAACTGGCGAAAAATCGCAGTGGCATGGTCTGATTCAGTGTTGTTGACGTTCAGATCGCTGGTTTGCATGTGGAAGACATGCCGAAAAGGTGGGTAATTTTTACTCTCTTTGTTTACTGCATGTTCCGTGCAACTCGGTACAAAAAGAAATTATGAAGTAGTGGAAGAAAAATTATTGGGCTTTGTTTTGGTATATAAATTAGCTTGTACCGTGTTGCACGGAAGCGGCAGTTGTGTTAAATGTGTATCCCGTTTTTGTGTCAAAATCTAACATTCGACAACATTCGACTGTTGATCGAAGACCGTATTACAACGCTATCCAAAATGTTTTTGTTGTTTAGTTCAAGTTTCTTATCACGGATTCAACCAAAAATAGTCGAGGGACAGACATTTTTGGGCTTTGTTTTGTTAATATGACTTAGCTAGTACTTTGTTGCTGCAAAAACTATATTTAGATGCTAAATCTCCGTGTGTGTGTGTTTACTCCGTTTATGGCAGAAAAATAAGCTTACGCTTGGTTCAAGTTAATCTCGTGTCACTCGGTACAAAAGGAAATTATAAAGAAGGTAAAGAAATATTCTTAGCGATTGTCTTGCTGTGTAAATTGTCTTGTGGCTAGTGGATCGAAAGCGGCTGGGTTTGCCGCAGTTTTCTAAAGTGCGTAGTTCGAAACGTGATGTTGTCGATCGATGCAGATTTCATTGTTGTTGCACACTATTACAGCTTTGTATGTGAAAGAAATTTGAGTTTTATCCGAACTGTCGAATGGAAAAATGTGAGAGCGTTTTCATTAAACGCTTCGACTGTCTTGGAGCTACAGTTCAATAGGTCCAGCAACATTTTGATTTGTAAAAAAAATTCTGTTTACAGAATGTGTACAGCTGCTGTACATTTAGGCTTGCAATTTTATAATTGAAGGATCAAAGTTTAGATTATTTTGCTCATAAACTTGGCTTGGGATTATCCACACAAGGACTTACTTGTTACTTTCTTCGTTAGGAACCGCACTTTTGGACATAATTTCCCCCGTGTACAATTTTTTAGTACTAAATTTTTGTACACAGGGCTTTCTGTAGCGGTTGCCTCTGCTTGAAAATTGTATCCTGGAAGGAGATGAACAGGGTAATTTTCCTGTGAATGCTTTTGTTTTTCTGTCCATCGTTTTTGGCTTAATTTTTCTGGAGCAAAGTTACGAGTGAATGATAGAGTTAACATGCTATTAAGTATTCAAAAGCTCTTTCCAAGAAAAAAAATAATTCTTACAAATTAAACTTACAGGAGTTTAAAGTTTGGAGTAAACTTTGAGTCTTAATGAAATTTTAGTTGGATCATGTTGATGAATGCAGTTGTGTAGGATATACAGTTTCCAATTTTGATCTTCTGTCAGAATTATGAGAGAACACTCAAATACAGATCTCATTCAAACTTTATAGTTTCCCTGTAATTATCGTTTGTTTCTATTCCTATAAACTTATCATTAGGTTTACATTTTGCATAAATTTAATGTGGTATATATTATTTGAAGGGGTTGTTGTTTCACAGTGAAGTAGTTTTAAATTTCACTTTGTTTTTTTGATATGAAGTTCAGTTTCTTCTTAGTTGTTGGCTAAGGCAGTGTTGAAGTATGTGACATTTTAACATATTTTATTTATTTCTCTTCAGAAAAGATTGATTGATCCTGCATCAAACAAAGTGCAGCCTCACAAACAAGATTTTTGACGAACAAATGTGTACTCAAGCAAAGCATATGTCCCTGACAGTGT
>CALNXI010000283.1:223958-233958 GCA_942486025.1 Porites evermanni
GTGTTGAAGTATGTGACATTTTAACATATTTTATTTATTTCTCTTCAGAAAAGATTGATTGATCCTGCATCAAACAAAGTGCAGCCTCACAAACAAGATTTTTGACGAACAAATGTGTACTCAAGCAAAGCATATGTCCCTGACAGTGTCAATAAAATTTATTAATGGCAAAAACTGGGTTTTTACTCCTTTGTAGCACTTTTGGCTACTCATCAGTTTTCCAAACTATGTACTAAAAAAAGCAGATATAATCAGTATTTTTTCCAACTAACATGTTTGTAATCAAAGTTCTCTTCTTTATATAAATTATTTCCCTAATTTAAAAAATTTCATTATCTTATTCAGATCAAACACAGTAACCAATGAAAAGAAAAAAACCTGCTCAGTCATAGACGGCTTTAAAGTTTTGATCTTAAAATTGCACCCGTTCACAATGAAAAGAACATGAATGCAGACACCACAGTTCATTTAGATCATGTTCAAGCTTTTTTTTTATAAATTATAAAGTCTTGCTGGAGAAAAAAACATTTTGCTCTATCTTTTCGGTGAAAAAAAAAATAAAATAAAATAACTTCCAGGTGTCTAAGCAATTTCTAAGGACCAATAGTGTCTTATTTCTCCACTGCATTGAGTTGTCAACAAAGGCCGTTTTTCCTAGTGACCCGGCTTTTATCAGAAATATTGTTGTCCTTCGTGATCGTGAAGAGTGATCGCTAAACAAGTCCAAAGCTGAATCCGATAAACCGGCCAAAACACGAGCATCGCAGGGAACGAATCCCATAGGAATAGGTGAAAAAGGTTAATAAAAAGTCTGGGCTATTCTAAGAAAATCCGTATATGCGTTTGCAACCCATATTAAGCTGCAATTAATCTCTTTCCACTGGAATAAACAAACGATGGAGGTATTGCCGCCATTTTGAATCTGGCAATGTCACGTGGTCGCGCGTCGACCAATCAGACGTTTTTCGCCGGTGAAAACGCGGAGTTGGTACGTGTGTTTCGGTGCAGTTAATTGGTATTGTTTCTAAATCTTTAATTCAATTTAAACGATTGGCTCATCTGAATTTCTGGTTCTTTTAAGTACTGTGTACACGGCATTCATGAAAAGCAGGTCTTAGTTAGGTTAGTTATAGTTTTGCATCTTGTTTAGGGTAGTTAGGTTTATTTAAGATTTTTTATACTCCTGATGAATTTTACCGTGTTTAAATAAAGAATTAATCTATTCTATTCCTATCACTTGAAATCCGGAGTACCCCCTCCCTCACCCCCCTGGCGCGGATGCAAAACCGGAAGTCACTGGACAGTGTACAAGGGCACCCAACGGGAAATTTTAAAACAACAACAAAGCGTGAATAAAGCTTTCTGAAGCCATTTTAAGCATTTTGAGAGGTTGCCAGGAAAAATTAATCTGTTCCTCACTCCCAGGATGACTGATGGAAGTGTTCCTAGCCAGCAAGGTGCACCTACAACCTACAACCCGGCTTACTGGAAGTTTCCCAACAGACGTATGTCCAGACATTACTGGCCAGTTTTGGTGTGGTCATAGGGCAAAATGTACCCCTCAGCAGTGGGGGTGGGGGAGGGGTTTCTGGTCCATAACACATAGTAACTATTCTAAACATCAAATCCCCTCAGACACCTTTTTGTCTTAGCAACACTTTCCTTCCAAGGACATATTATTTCTTCTACATCTCCCAGCCAGCAAAAATTGGTCTGAAGAGCAGATATTTTGAGGAACAGATCCATTGAGTACCCCTGAGTGTAGCCCTAGCAACACTATACGATGCATCCTTAGGGGTGCAAAGTTTCTTGATTGAAGTTTTGAGACTAACGTTCCAAGTCCTTTAACAAACTTGTTTAGTAATTCACGCAGTGGTTGGTGACATTGAGCGAAGAGTATTCATAGATTATAAAAATTTTGCACTCACTTGAACTGTTGCAAATAAACCATTTAAACAACTCTTGATCGGCTGAAACTGAAAACTGACTTTGTCGGTGGATTACTTTACGTCAAATTCTTACCTAACTTCCACTTGCTGATTTGTAGATGAGTGTAAAACAGGACTACATAACTGCCACGATGATGCATACTGCACCAACACCAAGCGTTCCTTCACTTNGTAGATGAGTGTAAAACAGGACTACATAACTGCCACGATGATGCATACTGCACCAACACCAAGCGTTCCTTCACTTGTACTTGTAAGCAAGGATATACTGGGGATGGTGTTAACTGTGCAGGTAGCAAACCATACGGAGCTTAAACTAACAGGATTTCATCTTTAGTTTTATTCTATTCCATACCATAAAGATTAGAGCCAATCAGAAAGCTGGAAACCCGTTTCATATTTAGTCAGTGGTATGTTACAGATCGGTAGTTTCTTGGTGTTGTGGACGCGTGCAACCACAAAATGACGTAATACAAAACTTTAAAAAGACACTGAACAATATCCACACCACATAACAATTATAGCTTACCAAGAATAGTTTCCCCATCACCAGGAAACACCCCACAGGTTGTATCCACGATAAATGTTGGCGTTACAGTCGAACCTGTATTTAGTGGTCACCCTCGGGGAATGGCTAAGTGACCGCTTAATACAGAGTGACCGCCTAATACAGGTTGCAAGAAATGCAGTTTAAAGAATTAGATCTCCAGTGCTGATCAGAACAGACGTTTGATCTCAAATAGAAACAATCATTTCCGGCGTTTTAATGGTTTGCGAAAATAAACAAGGAAATCATTTGTTGTACCTCGTGTGTTAAATTATTTGAAACTGTATGAACACCGTGTGACCGTTTAATACAAAGTTAAGACAATAGAAAAAGTCTCTTTGGGACTTCGCAAATGGTGACCGCGACCGCTTAATAGAGGTCGAAATTACAGTACATCAAGAGAAGTAATTTTCGGGACGTTGAAAACTGACCGCTTAACAGAGGGTGACCGCTTAATAGGGAGCCGCTTAATACAGTTTCGACTGTAGTTGCAGCCCCCAGATCCCAGTAGCCTGCAAACAGGCTCACATGTGCAAGTTCTCGCTGGCCTTGCGTGGTCGAGCCGCGAAAATTTTTTTTTTCGCAGGCTAAACTCCCCCAGCGAAAGCTTTCCAAGTGTGCAACATGTAAAACAGAGTCGACGATAAAATCGAACCAAGTCAGTTGATTATTCAGCATTAACTCTTGATTGCAGACATAAACGAGTGTGAGACTGGAAACCACCTATGTGACGTCTATATTTCAAAGTGCATTAACAATAAAGGATCTTACAAGTGTGTTTGCAAAAGCGGATATGAAGATATATGTACAGGCAGATCAGGTAAATATACCACCGAGCACTTTAAGATATGCTTATTGAAATGTATACTTTAAAATATCTTCTTCTTTTCTCGGGTTTGCGTGGGGTGAATCAGGTTGAAATGATAAAAGAATCGACAAAATAGGAACGTGTACGGCACATTATGATGCTTAACAGATCTACGGTTTGATAACTCTTAATTTGCAGACAGAAACGAGTGTGAGACAGTAAAACACAACTGTATTTTATCGCCACCAGTTCATTGTGCCGTAACACCAAAGGATCCTTTAGGTGTGCTTGCAGGAAAGGGTATTCCGAACTAACCTTAGTCTGCTACACAGACGTTTTTAGTGTCGTCACGCAACGCTCCTCCCCACTAACCCTGGGCTTTGGAATAGTGGGGAGGAGCGTTTCGTGACGACACTAAAAACGGCTGTGTAGCAGACTAAACTAACCTGAGATCAGGCTCAATTTTCGTTTCGCTTTGTAAATAACATTCCGGCTGGCAAGGCGGTGACCGTTAGAGAGAACGTATGAGAACCGCTAAAATTGGGCCTGATCTCAGGTTAATTCCGAACGTGTACCTGAACATAATAAAATGTATTTAAGCAATAGACCACACTTTCTATGGGTTCACCGGCGTGATAAAACTATTTTAGTGAGATATGTCTTATCATATCTTTGTGGAACCCTTTACTTGGATCCTTCTGTGTCATTACACGAGAAAAGCTTGTGTGTCATTACACGAGAAAAGCTCGTGTGTCATTACACGAGAAAAGCTTGTAAATCACTCGCCTTCGGCTCGTGATTTACAAGCTTTTCTCGTGTTCTCCCAACATCCCAAGTGGGTTATCATGCCGTTAAACCCATTGAAAGTGTGGTCTCTTGTTTTTTTTAAATATA
This sequence comes from Porites evermanni, assembly GCA_942486025.1. Classification (NCBI taxonomy): domain Eukaryota; kingdom Metazoa; phylum Cnidaria; class Anthozoa; order Scleractinia; family Poritidae; genus Porites; species Porites evermanni. The sequence goes on from CALNXI010000283.1 coordinate 228,157, forward strand.
ACTGTACGATTTCTATGAGTTCCAATCACAGCGCGCGTACCATCTTAGTTATTTTATAAAGGTAAATATATATACCACTGAGCACTTCAAGATATAGGCTCGGTTTACGTGAATCAGGTTTAACAGAAATTGTGTAATTACGTCAAAAACTCTCGTTTTCTTTTGCTTTGAAAATTTTGGTTGGTAGAGATTGAATTAAAGAGATCAGAACTAAAAGGGTCCAAATGATCGGCTAAAATTTTGGCTCTTTTACGGCTATCGGTTAATTTTTTTCAGTTACGGTTAACAAAAAAGTTAAAAATTAATATCTTTTGTTTCAAAGAGTTAAATATTACTAAACCAGTACTTTTTTGTCTTTCAAGCAAAACATTAAAGGCCTTAGGATCATCTCGGGATGAAATAAGCTATTCTTTTGAAAAATTTTCACATTTGATAGATCATACTTTTTATAAAGTATTCCACCTCTAATATTATTTTACGCATAGAAATGTCAATAGTCAATTTAAAATTAATCTTTGGGAAAAAGCAAAAGCAGACGCGCGAACGCCCAACTCAAGGCCGGGGCGCGACATTTATTTAGAACAGAAATGGCCGTTTTCACACTAGAGACGGATTATTCGAGTGAGACGGGTTATCCGTCGCCTGACTTTATCCGTCAATTTTGACGGACAGTTTGAGGATGGATTATCCGTTTCAGATACCCTGCCTGTGTACAGCCGCCCCCTCCCCTCAGAAAAAATCGGAAAAGGGGTGTCTGTGGGAAGGGGGCGACTTTACACAGGCTAGTCTCAGACGGATAATCCATTTCTGGCTATAGTGTTAAAACTGCCAATAACAAAATTCCCGTTTCCAGTAAGTAGCAAAGGACTGTACAGAACGACTCTCTGCCGTTGCCTTGTCCATAGGCCTCATTATTCCGCGTGGCTAATGCTTTTCGGGTTACGTGGTCCAAACGAGTGTTTTTTTCTCAGATACGCCACGGAAATGCCTTGACCGAGATTGCGTGGGAAGAAGCCGTACAGGGAATAGGCATGGCAATGTCTACCGTAGCGTCAGAGAAAAACAGGGAATTGTTGTTTATCGGTAACGTGTTTTTTAATTACAAACAGTGACATCTCTGCGTGTTGTTTCACTAGTATTTCGAGGGCATAACCTCCTGAAAATCCCAAATATTAATCCCCAGCAAGAAGCCAAATTTTTGCTATCGAAAAAACTTGATTATTCGAGAGAGCGGCAGAAATGGAGCCTAGGTCTAGGTCAACACCTAAAGGGGGTTGGCCTAACGTGCGTACGGAGTCAAAAGTAGCCGGGGAATAAAAACGTAACCAGAAGCGAGTTTAGCACCTTCCTTAAATTTAACAAATCTAGGGAACAATTTCTTTTACGGTTAACTCTTTTTTACCCTATTTACGGCTAACGGTTAAAATTTTTCAATTTTTACGGCTATCGACTAAATTTTTGGCCGTTTTACGCCTATTTCGTTATCCCCATAGGCGTACGGGCCGGGGGGGGGGGCGAGGGGGGCTGCAGCCCCCCCAACTTTTGGGCAACTNCTAAAGGGGGTTGGCCTAACGTGCGTACGGAGTCAAAAGTAGCCGGGGAATAAAAACGTAACCAGAAGCGAGTTTAGCACCTTCCTTAAATTTAACAAATCTAGGGAACAATTTCTTTTACGGTTAACTCTTTTTTACCCTATTTACGGCTAACGGTTAAAATTTTTCAATTTTTACGGCTATCGACTAAATTTTTGGCCGTTTTACGCCTATTTCGTTATCCCCATAGGCGTACGGGCCGGGGGGGGGGCGAGGGGGGCTGCAGCCCCCCCAACTTTTGGGCAACTCGGATTTTTTGGGCAGCGAGAGAAAATTTGGGCAAAGCCAGTTTTTAAAGACGTCTCCATGTTTATTTAATTACTTTATAAAGACCTGAATATTAACTTGAAGTCGGCGTAACAATCCAGTTACATTACAGTGGTTGCCTAGCATCTGATGAGAAATTTACATATTTGCAGGGGTTTTTTGTTGGGCACTATACTGCACTGCACTAGCTGGAATGGGCTATTTCCAGTCGTGAATTGATTAAAATAAACTTTCGCATAACTTTCTAGAATCATCTCCACTCGAAGAACAGTGTATAGTAGATAGCATTTAGCAATGGGTATAGCCTGCATAGCACGCGTTTCCGCGCGAGTTCGACAGGAAACGCTTGCTACGAAGGCTACAATGGGTATGAAAATGAAGAAGTGGCTGATTAATTCTCAGTTTGAATTACGTGAAGAATCTTAATTCTTTCAAAAAATTTATCGAGCGGTTTAAAATTATTCGCTAATTTGTTATTAAAAGTAGACCGAAATGTTTACAAAACCGCTAACAAGAGTGTCTCGATACATACTAATGAAAAACCTTCTTTCCATTCCCGCAATCAAGCAGAGCTATCTCCACGATCTTTCACACATGTTTTTAAAAAAATTTAAACTACTATGAGGTGCTTCGTTTTCTACAGATAACGGCCAAAAATCAAGATTTTCCTTTTCTTACCGTATTTCTAATAATAAAAACTTAATTCCAAAATATCTCGATAACACTCTTAAGGCTTTGCTTAAACTTCACGAACATCGAGGCGACCGTATTGGAGAAAAAAGCTCCTGTGAACGATTTTGTAAGGTTCCCGTGCCGAGAATCATTGCTGAAGTAAAAATAGATAAAGGAGTTATTTCGTTGCTATGACAACTCCGATGTCATTGCAACCCGGATGATGACAAATTTTCATCTTTAATAATACAACTGTGGTCGCAATGTTTCCAAATGTTCGTTTATGGCGACGTAGTTTATGCTATTGACCCTTAAAAACTGTATCGAGCCGCCTTCATATGCCAGGACGGCCTATGTTGTTGCAATATGGCCCTCATTTCTTTTCGACTCTTTCATAAAAATTTGGGCAACTTGCGAGATTTTTTTGGGCAAATGGTTTACCGCCCCCGCTGGCAAAAAAATTCCCGTACGCCTATGCCATTGAGACCCTCAACTAACTACTTGAAGAGCGCAAAATAGCGCGACGTACTCGCTCGAAGGCCATGCGCACTGTCCTGAATGAATAAATGACGGAATGACGCATTGTCAATGATTTTTTTTTTACAGATAGGATAGAGTCAAGTTGCAAGAAAATTTATGATAATACCTTGTGAGTACAGTATATGTCAAATTCTTCGTACACGTTCTACGCCGACACACATGAACTGTCACGTTTTATGCGAGTGTTACGCAATGTTTTCTTGATCTGATGCACCTATCAATAGTTTGTCCCAGGATGGGAGGGTGGGGGGGGGGGGGGGAAAAAAAGAGGAGAAATACAATAAAAAAAAAAGATTATATTCGTAGCGTTTAGAATCAAAATTATACCTATGTTATGCTCCCCTCCCACGCCCACCAATACGAGTTTGTTTTGTGTTGCTGTGTGTTTGATGATTTTTTTTTATGCTGTTGCAAGTAAAAATGGTGGAGCGGGGGGGGGGGGGGGGGGGGGGGGGGGGGAACCCACGGGAAATTTTACATTTTCAGTTTTCAAATGTCAATTTCCCCACCCTTGGGTCTCCATTTTGAGTCAAATTCCCATCACTGGGGCGACTTAAAAAGCACTCACAGCAGTCTTTACTGCAGCACTGAGCGTCTCCAGAGAGAAATAATTACTTGCTGACAAAATAATGGAACCCACAAACTTTGTGTATTTCCCCAAGTGTAGAAGACATATTCTGGCTGGATAATTAGTGTGGCTGGCAATTTAACAGACATGCTTTCAGCTATACTCCCGACAGTACCTTTGAATTGTTTCACACAGTGTTTACAGCAACGCAAAATCTGCTATGCCATTCCGAACAAGACGTGCCATCATCAAGAAGGGTTAATGATGTCTAAGGGCTAGTGTTTTGTACCTGTGGTCCAGAATTTCATTTAATTGGACATTTTGAGTATACTAGCAAATCTAACACAGAATTCCAGGAATCGTTCATGTCTTTTCGTATGATTTATTGATCTTTCGTTTTATCAAAAACTTGTGGCAGGGCAGCATCTGCTGGAAACATGTAAGTAGAAAGCACCAAAAACGAGAAGTCCAAAGACTACTGCAAAGCTGATTCATAACAACGTGTATTGTTTTTTTATAACAATATTTCGCCTGGCCATACCAGCCTTCTTGATCTGTAAACCTGAAGAAGGCTGGTATGGCCAGCCGAAATATATTGTTATAAAAAAACAATACACGTTAAGAAACTACGGTTTTCATTTCATATGAGGGCCTTATTACACTTGTGGTTCATGTGTATTACATTTGAAAACTTTTACATTTGTGGTCAATTATCACATTTCTGGCTTCAACGCCTTAACTATCCGTTTTACTGCAGCTTTCCGAGCGGGTACATATAATTCTTTTTTAGGCGGCACCACCCGATTCAAACAACCTTCGCTGCATTCGGCTGGTACTACTTTTGTAACCGTGCGTCTGTCGAGGTATATAAATTGTTCATTAAGTTTTTCTTTGTTGTAAGGTCGACATTGCTCCATACCAAATGTCAGTTTTTTCCGCGACGTGCGAAAGATTGTCATATTCTTGTTTACATTTATTCTTTTTATGTCTCTAAATCCAATCGTTTATTGCATCTGATTAAATATGAGGACGGTCCCTTACTAAAACATGCAGAGAAAACAAATCTTGCTTGATTTCATACAGTGCCTCAAAAATATATCATTACATAAATATCTATTTACTAGGAAGCGTGAAAACAAAGCCTACTTCCTGAATGTGGGGTCCAAACCAATTCCTGTTTACTGTCACATGGAAGCTGCTGAGCTTGGAGCATGTGGAGGAGGTGGATGGACGCTCGTCATGAAGACCGATGGCGAAAAGATAGCAGCAGCGATGCAACAATTTTTGCCCCCGCAGGGATTTCGCCCAGAAGGCGAAATCCCGAGGAGGCACTCTAGTAACTCGCACGTATATTAAGGAAACTACTTACAGTTGGAATATACAGTCAGTATGCCAGAAAAAATCTCGACTTGCTTGAACAGGGGCCGCGAGGAATCGGTAGGTAATGATGACGTTTCTATTGTTTGCTCCCGCAAGTACGAAATAGTTAGGATGACGTAAAGACAGAAAATCGCGAGGGGACCGGTTAGGTAGATTTTGTGACATTTATTGTGCAGTCATACTTCGATACTCTTTTGCGTTACGTGTTATCAGTGAAATTCTGTGGAGCTGTTGTTTTGAAAGTTATGACGTGTTATGGACCAAAAGACACTCGTTAACCGCAGGTGAAGTTCTAAGGTGCGTATAACTGTGTATATATATGGAGAGTTTGCCAGACACAAGTTCACAATTTTTTGATTGGAAACCTTGCCAGACACTCTTTCTCGCTCTTTGACCGGAATAAGACTCAGCCCCAAACAAGCAAGACGAGTGAACAACGGCTAACTTATGACTAGCAGAACCAGGGACGATTACAGAAATTCGCCGAAAATCAAATTCTGTGCTGACTTATTCCCTGCTCACAGATGTCCTTCCGCTGTAAAATTTAAAATAAGACTAGAATGCGCTAGCGTGAACTGATCAAACGTCCTTTTAATTTCTAAGGCTTACTTTCTGGCAAATAAAATGAACTGAATGTAAAAAGTGAAAGAGAAATAGCGAAAAATTCAACTTCTAATTAAATCTTTTCTTATGGTTTAGAATAAACTATTCTCGAAACTGAGAATGTTTTGATCAAAGCTGTGTAAATCGAACTGAAACTGAAACTGCGTTTCCTGTATTTAT
>CALNXI010000283.1:236458-237475 GCA_942486025.1 Porites evermanni
TTTAGAGGAATCTGGCCATGTCACGTCATTTACCTGGCTGGGGTACTTATTACATTATTTTAATTCTTACCAGGCGTTTGATTGTCTTAGCCTTGATATTCTTAAAACTACTTGGGGAGGGGAAGGAGGTTGGATGTAGTTGACCTCAAGGGCCTAGAAGGCCAAATTGGATAGTCTTACAAACGTTTGGAGCAGAATGTGACTGCTGTGATGTCATGTGAAAACGGTTTGTTAATTGACGATATATCATTCTTTATCTGTTTAGAATACCTTTCGTTACGATTCACCATTGTGGACCGCCAAGAAGGACCATAATCCCTCTGCAGGAAAGACCCTGCTTGATTATCAAGAAACAAAATTACCCACCTACTGGAGCACACCATTCACTAAGATCTGCCTCGCTATGAAGATCGGCCATCAAGTTAATTCGATCGTCATCAACAAACAAGCCAACTCCTTACACTCCCTGATCGCTGACGGAAACTACCGTTCAACCAATTTGAATCGTCATACCTGGAAGAAGCTGATTGGCCAACAGGCATCGCTGCAGAGAAATTGTAACAAGGAAGGGTTCAATTCTCGTGGGCTGTGGAAGCGGTGCAGCAGAGCAAGAATAGGTATCATAAGTAACCAAGAATACAACTGTGTTTCCCCTGACTCGAGAATTGGGTTTGGTACTGGTGGTTATCCTTCTGATGCCAACACCTGTGGAAACATAGCCTGGCATGTTACAGACAATGGTGACAAAAGCATTAAAGCGATGGGCTACATCCTGGTGCAATGAGTATACAAATGCAATGTTAAAAGTATTGTTCGACTTCATGGTCAATGATCAGAGTCCTTTACAATGCTAAGTAGAAATTGTAGGTTAAGTGAAGGCTTAATTCTTGCGTGAACAAATATTTGTGGAAATTAAACTGAATAAACGCATTGCTCAAAACAAAACCTTTTGTTCTGTTCCCCCCCGGGGCGGATACTTCTGGGAATTCTTGGTGGGGTGTGCCGTCCGGTTCCCCA
>CALNXI010000283.1:256764-272706 GCA_942486025.1 Porites evermanni
TAACAAACAAACTCAGGACTATCGCAGTTTTTAACAAAAACAACCGGCTGATGAGTATGTTATACTTTGCACGCGCGCATAGAAGCGGAAGAGTTAGTTTTAAAAACATTCTGTTCCCTAGTCGTGACAGTTTTCCACCGTCACTCTCTACGTAATTTGTGTCCTGAATTTGTTGTCTCATTGCCGGCTTTGTTTGAAACCTTGTGACAATTTCAAGGGAGCCACAATAATCTCGAGAATTTCCTTGAATCGCGCCATTGATTCGCGCTCTCAGCGATTTTCTATTAATAACCATTTGTAGGGCAAGTTGCAACAGCCTCGCTGTCTCCAGTCAAAACAAAAACCTGACTTTAACTTGGCAAACATTTCGCTGAATTACGTGGAAAGAAATGTTTGTTTTACGCTCTACCTAACTTGTTTTTCACAAGGAGAAATTAAAAGAGAAGGAAATTAATTAACTTATCTGATATACTGTAAGCTCGCATTGTTGACGTAAATATTTAGTTGTGAAATAAGTTTTGTTAAAAGTACAGGTTTTTTTTCTTTTTGATCTAGGGAATTTACCTTCGACAATTTTATTGTTATTCATTCTTATTGGATTTTTTAGGCATCAAGAACCGATACTAATTTCCTGAAGTTTGATCTAGAGAGACAGAGGAGATTAAGGCTCTTTCCCTACAATTCTTATCCCCACCTCTCCTTATTGCCATCATTTTGCACATTCGCAACCATATTTCAACTGTTTTTCTCGGTAAAATACTAGTAGAATATTTCGTTATTAGCATACTCCACTTACTAAATAAACAAACACTTCAACGACTTGCTTTGTGCGACCCCAGCGCGACCAGCAATGTCACGCATGGCTGGTATTTTGTAATAATGCACGGTGACTACCAATATTGCACGATTTTAATCTTACGAACTTACGAATTCTTATCTCTTGTCCATCTAAATTTAAATCGCTAATGACCAAAGCCACTCTTAAACAATTCCGGGAGTTATTACAAAATTAAGAGATGTTCAACATTGTAAAACAAAAATTCGTTTAAATTCCAAATGACGAAAACTTCCAATATTGCAATGAACAAAGTTTACGAGCAAATATGCAATATATGAATTTACCCTGGAAATAAACGTTTTAGCGCGTTATTTCTTTCCTTCATGCTAATGTGATTTAGAGACACATTTCTGGAATTTCTTGACCTTGTGAAAAACTTGTCTTTTTTTTTTTTCAGCCCTAACTCAAGATATAATGAAAAATCATGGAAGCGTTTCGCTTCAGTTATAATTCACGTTAAAACTCCAAGGAATATCTAATTTCTAGCTGAAACTAAAGCACTCTCGAATACACGATCCAATAAGTTGTATCGTAGTATAAAACTGCGGGTAAAGCCTCGAGGAATAAGTTTCCAAAAATTTCTGTCTCCTTCGAAACATATTTCAACCGACCATAAAATTATAGTTTAGCTTTACTGAATTTAACTCGGGGAAAAACCCTCCCACACAAACTTATGGTGAGTTTTGCGTGGTTTGGATCTAAAATAACTACGTGAAAAGAAAAAGAAACTTTCATGCCAGAGCTACAAGTTAGCTTCTCCCTCTTTTTGCACCGTTTAATCCCTTATTTTTCTACATTTACAATTCCAGAAATTGCAAAATCGTTGTTGTTTGTCTTGGCGTAGTAAAGTTTGCATAATCATTGAATGTTTGCCGTTGAAAGAAATGGTTGTATAGGGATGCATACTTTAATAGTCATCTCAAAAATCAAAGATGATCAGTGGCTATTTCATTCCTATTAAACATTATTCCGTTTTGATGTTCTGTTCCTTCAGTTTCTTCGACCTGTACAGAAAAAAAGTCGTGTTCAGTAGTTTTTCGTGCCTGATCATGCCTGAGGCAGTATTTAACTCTTTTAAGAGGCCATAGGTACTACAACTTACACTTTAAAAGGTCAACTGACCTAATTTGTAAATAATTGTTTTAACGGCGACACGATGGTTTCCTGCTATAAGTTGGATAAAAAAGATCGATTACAACATTTCCACATTAGTGCGTCAACACAAGAGTAAAAGTGGACCGGAAAATTCACTAAGACCTCTTCAAGTCTAAAAATTAACAAAAAATCTAAGGTTATTGAACATTTACGTGAAAGTCCTTTGTTTTTCCTGCATTGCTCAGGGGAGTAAAACGTATGGTATGGGGAGGAGGTTAGCCACATATCATTCCACCCACTACCTGACTTTCCGTAAGCAAGGGTTAAAAAAAATAGACACCTTCGCGTTAAAAAGGCGTAGGGTCACTATTTTCATCTGCCAATTAAGCCCCCAGTTGTTCTCTATTTACGTGATTTACTTTAGTTCCCTTCCGGGTTGCATTTTTTACTTTGCCCTCGGCAAACATCCTCGGGGATTGTTCGGGCGGAATTTCGGCACGCCTCTTGGCACTTAACGACGTCTGTCACAGAAATATACGAGCCCATCAGGAGGTCAACACTGGAGTATTTAAGTGGGCTGTAAATGAGATGATATAATCAGAACACACTCACTGTGGGAACAATACACTACCTGAATTCGTTCCAGCGTTTACAAAGAACTGCAGCGCAAAATTTTACAATGGCGAAGGAAATATTTATGTGTTGGATTATTTATCTCATATATTTATCATCGTAAGTATATTTATCGCGTTTTTCTATTTTTCTTACAAACACTGAACGGAGGTTGTGAACCGGGTTGGAAACCCTAAAGTTGGAAAAGTTACATCGACACTGTTTTCATTTTATTCACAGATGTCTGGCTTTACCTATGAAAGAAATTTCTTCATTTTCTGGGGTAAGTACTTGTTATGTTTTGCGGCTTTCAATTCACAATTTTTTACGATCGACTGTATACCGAACAGGTTCTTCAAACTAAAACAGCGGCCACAAGTTGGACATACCTCACTTAAACACGAATTAGCTTAACGTCAAATTATTCACGCATTCATTTTAGCACGTTTATAGAACGTTTTTTAAATGGACTCGAAATTTCATCTATTTTTAATTTAATTGGCAAGACCCAAGTAAACTGCCATTCAAGTCGATTTGCCTCAAAGAATTCAGGATATTTGACCAATATCGTGAAGTTGTCTATTATGCAAAATGAACTTATCTGCCTCGCATGGGAACCACTTCAAAAAAACGTCACCTTTAACTCGCAGCACGGGAAGTGACAATTTTGTTGTTGAGGAATTCAGTAATTCAAATTGATCTGGATTAAGACCGAGCGACAGGGGGTCAACAATAATCACTACACAATGGCTGTTTTATGGATAGGCAGTAAAGGACTACCTGGTGAATGGCTGGGAAAACACTTGTTTTTCTTGGCAATTCACAACAGCATTGTCACGCTTGTCAGAGCTAATCGCAACAAGATGCTCGCTCGCGCGCCCCTTTTTAACACCCACGCTGACCGTGGAACAAACACGCGCGCGAACCTCGTAGCCCCTGCAGCGATCGATATGTACTTTGACGACGCCTTTGTCTGCTTGTGAAGGCGGTAATTACTAAACGCCGAGAAAACAAACTGATATGTCCGGCTCACATTGTCCGCCAGTTTTACCGAAACCACAGCAAAGAACGAAACTGGGCCGCGAAGCTGAGTGACATTTCGGCAGACTAGCGGCAGTATCTTCATATTAACGAGTGTTTGCACTTCTTCGTTCGTTTAGGACACCCAAGCGTTAGAGAACAGTGGAATCAACCCCAAGCACGTAGTAAATAATCGCATGGGCGTGTGGAGGTACAAACGAGTGTACTCGAGAAACAGTGGCAAGTTCCTTCGAATGTACAATGGAACTATAGACGGCTTGGGAGACAAACATGATCCAAATGGTGAGTAACGCTGCACGCGGTGATCTAACCGGACCCTCCAGTTGTGGGAATTATAAGATTGTTAATTCATGGTAACGGGAGAAAACGGAATGCCATATTCTTTTATTTACATCGGCTTCTCTAAAATTACCAGTCTAGTTTACACAGATTTGACAAGCGCGCGCGGCAGCGGGTGCCGAGCGGTAATTTCAGAGAAGCACACGTCGGTCAAACAAGCCGTAGTAAACTGTCTGTGTAAATTCCGCGGTGATTTCAAAGTTCAAGATCTATAATATGAAACTGCCGATGTACGTTTCTGTTTGCCGGCGATCTGTAAGATCATTGCTTAAATTACTAGGTTCCAAGCTGTGGGTTTTACCGCCAGAGGAAAACATTAATTTCACTGAAGTACTTACAAGTGTAACATGATTGTGATGGTTTACTTAATCGCGTGTCAGTAAGGCACATGTAGTGGAATTTGCACGCTTGGCCAGAGAAGGCCAATAAAGCCGGTTGTGTACAGTGACTTTTTCAAATTACGGAAAAGGTGCGGAACGAGATCATTCCCTTTCTCCGTGCTACTGTCTAGCTGATGGAACACTGAGCTCCACGCGTGTACTAGTTGAAGAGCATACTAGCGTGACAGCTATAGTGATCCAGCTTGATTTGCTATGCCTACTTATGTGACGATATTATCATTTGTTTTGTAGTCAAGATCATGATGGAATCAGTAGGAACTCAAATTATATTGAAGTCATACGACGGAAGTGTATGTATCTGCGTCGATGACCACGGAGCGGTGATAGCTCGGGTAAGTGATTTTCATCAAACTACCACTGTAGCATTCGACCTCAGCTCACCCTCGTCAATTACCTATGCTCAGCCATCGCCTCCTGGGTCTAGCTACAGGAACATGCTTTCAGACACAATTGTATTAGCAGTCTAGCTCCCTGGTATTAATGGGTTGTTTAGTTTTCTAGTGCCGCCTCAATATATCGAGCAGTCTGTTGTATCAAATGCACAAAGATTTGCTCGATATTTAAAACAACCGATCGTCACACTTTTCTAAAAGAAATCCAGCGAGTTTCTTTGTTGCATATACATTTTTACAGCTTTGCAAATTGAGTATCGAGAGACATAACAAGATAATTGGATACATGTGACCGCAAAATCGTCCAGATACATATATCTCATCGTAGTGGTCGAGGTTTATACTCTATAATTGACATTTAATTACGCCCCCTGAGGCGCGATTCAGTGGGGTTAGCGAATTTGGCACCGTTGTATTTTGTGGCTTGGCTCTGTTTTAAAAGTTTCGTGAGCCTCATATGCTGTAACAAAAATTGGGGGGAAAACAATGAACAATAGCATGCGAAAAGAGGGAGTTGAATAGGGACTTTTCACGGTAAATTTCGTAACCGCAAACATTTGGTCGTAATCATCATTGTTCGTGATGTACTTACTTATATAGATCGCTGACTCAATCTTGAAATAAATTTCATTTTATGATATCAATAAGCTACTAGCTGCAATCTTTGCAACAATCCTGTAACTAAGCTGCTGACAGTTTACAACCGAACGAAACTTCTCTGTCATGTTGCGGATATGCGTACCTGAATTTGTGGTACGTTACTCTGCCACGGATGTGCGCAAAACTCTCTCAGAGTTATGTTTTCTTTAGGAAGACCATCTAACACGCTAAAACATAATCTAAAAAATGTCTTTTCAACCAAAGCTCGAACCGCAGACAGGCGGAATATGTTTTATTACAGAAAAAATAGAATATATCAGTGGGTAATGATAGATAGCTTACAAAATTTCTCTACCGACCGACGGACACATTTATTTAAAATCACAGCTTTTTTTTCTGAAATAAACTAAAAATTCGTAACAGATGGAAAAATACTTTAAGCTGGGATCCCTAGGCCGTTCACCAAAATTGCTCCAGCGGAAATAAGGCGAAATGCGTAGGCATGGAAAACGTGACGAAGTAATTTTGCAGCGGAACTGAGACTATACAGTTCCCCACCCATCCCAGTTCTACCCTCAACACAACTGTCATCAGTCAATTTCTTACAAAATTTTCAAGAAAATTCCACGTTGCAAAAATGGACTGACAGTACTCTGGCTGTTTTTGAAAGTTCGCAACTCAGTGTAGCTCGAGGACCACCGAGTGTAGCATGATTTTACAACGAACCACAGGAAATATGCTACTTAGTGAAATGCTATTATTTTTTATAATGGTCACAATTTAAGATTTCTTTTACAGACACAGACCGCGGCTATAATCGTCTAAAGAGCTAATACAAGATTATATGACAGTCTGAAAAAGACACCACCAAGCTAGAAAATTACTCTGTAAAATCATCGGTAAATGTGAGCTCTACCAAATGAATAGACACTTTTTATATGAGCATACCCATGCATCAATTCACTTTATATCAATGTATATCATCGTACCTCCAAACAATAAAACTTTGCCGAAGTGAGCCTAGTGCTTGTAAACGGGAAAATATTATGTAGAACCCTTGGCGGGTGATCGTCTTACCGAGAAAATATCGGTTTTTGGTCATTTTTAAAATTAAGTCAAGTAAAGACGTCTGTCCCAGTACTTATCACTAGCTAAAACTGATATAACCGATATGTTAATATAGTTAAGGGAATATTCCCTTGGTGACCGCCTTGGCAGTAATAGTATAGCAATTGACCATAATTATTTATTATTTTTTTGCTTGCAAAACTAAACAGCCCACGATTCTCTCGGAAATTTCAAAAGCAGAGAAATCACCACCCAACTTGATGTAATGCGTCGCGCCAGTTGAAATCGAATATAGGTTGTCCTTCTAATACTCACAGTTACTCGGCAGCAATTTTCCCACGATAATAATATCCGGACTTAACAGTCCCTAGTTATATCTGAGTTACAGTAAGATAAGAACACTTGGGATTTCACTGATTTTAACCAGCTCTTATTTTGATCTTACAGCCATCACAGCAAGCCAGGAATGACTCAGCCTGTGAGTTTTATCATAACGTGTCTCCTAAGGGGTACACGACCTTTCGGTCTTATTTCAATCCCAGCTGGTATTTGGGGATCACCAGACATGGACAGGCCAAGTCAGCAAAAAAGACCAGAAAACATCAAAGAGCTGCACATTTTATGGACATGAACTGACACTTGTCATCTCTAGGTTGCTTTTTTCAAATTTAGATATTTTTCTAAATTATTTATTATAAAGAGAATATTTATTGTTTAGAAAAGACGTTGTACAGGTGCTAATATTATTTAATATTTATTGTGGTAGACTTACATGATCACCACGAAGAGACGAAGAAAAAAGAGTTAATATATGACAAACTAAAGTTTATAGAAATTTATATTGAACATGGAAAGATTACAAAGTCTATTTAGTACATCTAATTCTATAGAGTATTCGACATTCGAAAAAAGTACGTTTCTTTAGTAAAAAGAGATTGTCTATTTTAATATTTATAGTTTTAAAGAATGATGAAATTATATTTAAAATTTTCAACTACGTGCATATGCTCTAATATATTTATTTAATTATTTTTATCTTTTTTGTTTTGTTTTCTCAGTTAGTTCAAACATGAATCCAGTTCTTTGCAGAAAATTACATGACTCTCTTTGTGTCAGCCTAAGCTAGATTATGAAATTCTACAGTTGCAATAATACAAAGATGAAAGGGTTGTTACTGAAGACAGTCATAAGAATCTGCAATGAGAAGTCACTAGATATTTCACGTCTAATCTTGTAATTGTGGACAAAACTCGTCAAAATCCGTCCATTTTGTGTTGTGTGACCTCAATGCAACTGATTTTAGAACAACATCGACGTTCCAAGTTGTATATTTATTGAAATTATTTATGAGCTGCCCCTCGAAAACTGGAAAACTTATTTAATTATTTATTTATCTATTTATTTATGAAGCGTTTCAATATAGTCCTATTTAACGAATATGAAAGAGTAATATTTTATCCAATTATTTATTTTAAGAAAATAGAATTCGAGAAAAATCAGCCAAGCATACGAGGATAATGATATTTTCTAAATTATACAACTTTAATGTACAACTTAATGTGGAGAATCTCGAAGCTCTGCATATGAATTTGGTCTTTAAAGGACTGTATATATTCCTATTAATTTGAACATTTGCGAGCTTTTTAGACTTAAACTCACCAATATGACATCTTTTTTAATATGATGGCATGTTATAGTATCTTAATAAACAAAGAGCATCCAGAAGTTGACTTGTCTTTTTGGTTTTATTAGCATAGTATAAGTGACATAATAAAACAGGAGACGTCTCTTGTGTTCTTCCCACTTACCAAAACGGGAAAGCATCCTGTGAATAGACAAGAACATCAAAAGTGAACAGGTAAAGAGAGAAAAAAAAGGTCAATTATTAGAGGGTGGGGCACATTGTGCACAAGGTCATAGCCCGTTTGTAATACGGATTTTAGCCCCTCTACCGGAAAACTATTCATTCACAGAATAACAAGATGCCTCTATTTTAATTTTTCTCGAATCTTTCTTATTTTAATGCAATTATCACTTGTTGATCAAAACCGAACAGCCTCACCTGGCCAGCATACTCAAATAATGCGTACCACATCATAAACAAAATACGTCCTGCGTCAAAGTGACAAAATTACTTTAAATGAATCCAAATGGTTGCTGATTGACTCTCATTATGCACAAGATATGTATTCTATGTTAATGTTTACGATTTTCAGATTTTTAATGGTTTTCAACCTCGACCGATCCTGGCCTTGCAAACAAATGAATTTAGCACAATTAAGATCATATGAGTTCGGGTGGCAAACGAACTAAACGAGATGAATATTATAAGTTTTAAATCAGAAACTGGAAGACATTCTCTATGGTATAAAGGACCGTCCATATTTTAAATTTTGTAAATAGTAAAGACAAGCGAGGTTCAGCTTTGATTCACTCAAATTCTTCTTGAGAAAATTTTCATCTCATATTAATGAATTCTTTTTTAATAAGGAAGCTTTAATTACTTTTCAATTTTTACTAGTATTTGTTACCTTACGTTTTATACAGAATTCTAGTCGGTGGATTATATACTTTTTGATCACAGTACGTCTTGATAAATATTCATCCTTCATCCAATCAAAAAGTGCTTGAAAATCCAATTTTATCAGTTTATATCTAGTGGATAGAAATTTGTCCAGTCGACAGCGATATGTAATAGAACTAAGTAAACAGGATTTGCAAACAGAAGACTGAAGACTTACTTCGGGCATGTTATGATGAAGCCTCTAACGTTCAGTCAAGGGAACACAATAACTTTTTTTTAAGAATCGACGAGTTAAGTGACCATACATCGCAAAGGTATTTAAAAGCTGGCGTATCTCAAGGTTTGGAGAGCCATCCCTTTTTTATGACGTGCTGGTCGCGATGCGAAATGTTTGACAGAGTGTGCATCAAAACCAAGAAAACTAGTATGTGTAATGTTCAAAAGGTAGCTGTATCGGGAAAGCAAACCTTTTTTGTTATGATGGGGACTTTCAAAGTTCGAGCGGCCTTCTAACAAACTAAGCACAAAAACATGCCCGATCGAGACATAAAAGACAGTAGAGGAGATAATTTCATTTTTTGTTCAAAAATACGCCAGATGTACCTTCCATACAAACGACTCGTTTCCGGATATTAAAACCAATTTAATGCACGAAAACAAATGAGTTTCTACAAAAGGAAAAGGAAATACGTATTAAAAGAGTAATTATTTTCAAAATAATCATCGGAAACTATCAAAATTTAATGCCATTAGATGATTGTTTTTTCTATCTAAAGTAAGGACGTTAGTTATCCTAGATACATGCTCCCAATTTGACCTGTCCAGTTTCTCGTCAACAATAAACTTAAGATTTACCTCACGCCATGTAATTTCTCATTATAATTTGTCAGTTTTTTTTATTTGTTAAATGGATAAAGAAATCGAGAATGTCGAAAAAATATGGGTTTTTTTTTGGCTTGAAGTGCACAAAATTAATGTCTTAAAAGGTCTTAACAGTCTACATAAATAAAGCTTAGCCGTCTAGCTTTCGTGAGAATTCTATGCCGCACACAGATTAAGCATTTGAATTTCCTACTTGTGAACACCAGAAAAAGTATCAAATAAAAGCTTTTGAATTCCAAATTTTCGTCATACATTAAAAGGGAGTTCAAAATAAACATCATGACCATTCGCTTCGGTTTCCTCCTCTTTGCACGCAAACGGCTTAGGCTAAGGGTGCCTAATGTTTAATTTTCAAATATACTATTCCCTGCGTGATATTTCCAGACACTTTTGAAGACCTTTATCTAATCTTTATAACGTATAATTCCTTTCTGCACAAATAAACACACACGTTCCATTTGATATTAAGTATAATCAACTTGTAGAGGCCTACTGTGATGTCAAATATTTTCCCTGACGGACAGCTTTGTGGTCAGTTGGCCTTTACTCAGATGAATCTCTATCTTTAGCTGGTGTTGTTGTTGATTTTGCAGTATTTGCTAGTTTGCGCGACTGTTAAAGCCGCCTCTCAAAGAAAGAGTTTAGTTCAGCAGAAGTCACAATGAAGGAAGCGATTATCCAGGCAGTCACCGTCTATTTTTTAGCAACCAGGCAGTTACGAAACTCTCGGCGGATCAACCTTTTTTTAAGCGATCAATTGTCCTTTCCAAGGTTTTAACTTTAGTTGACAGTCTATCCCTGCCAGTCCGTTAGAAACGCATGTAGAAACGGATAAGAATCAATGGGAGCGACTATTTTGCATAAGAAGGGCACACCCTCGGCTTTAGCCCCTCTAGCAGACATAAGGGTGCACTGAATATTCCCCGGGGGTTCCAATGGCCTAGACGGGTGTTTCCGCCGGAGAGGGTAGGGATTTTCCTTGATTTCTTGTCATGGTGTCGAATTAGATCAATGAGGCATTCAGTTGTTTTGGAAATAAAATTTTACCCGTTGTTTTGTAAACTGGCAATGCATTCTATGATTTGACGTTACTGAACCCATGCGTCTCTCGTCCGGGGTGTAGCCTGTCGTCTCGTCTGAGATATCAGACAGTGCTACTTTCCCAAAACACAGAGAGAAAAACAAGCAAGGAAAGAGATGGTAATCGCGTTATTTGATTCGCAGACAACCTCAAGAGCGCAAGAGATAGATTTCAACTGGCTCCTTCAGATAGATACAATTTCCCCTCACCCATCAAAAAGGGGTTGAGGTAGCAAAAGACCTTTTGTATCTTATTTTTGGTTCTCTAATTGCAACTAAGCTATCCAAGGCAAACTGTATTTGAACACAGAATATGAATTCGCTTTCATTCACACACGGTCCGTCCAGAAAGTAAGTTCAGACTGCGCATTTTGACTAAGTCAACTCATGCTTTTGCTGCTTTGGGCTTTCAAGCATTGACAGTTCTAAATTTTGTTTTTGTTGCTTAACACCTTTATGGACAAAGGTTAAAACCGTAAATCTTCCGGATAATTTCTGACGGGCACAATACCGGTTAGTTCGTGAGTTCCTTTTTTAAAGGATATTTTCTTTTGTTTTCTTTATAGAGTCTTTCGCATAGACATAAGAATCTTACCATAAGGTGAACAGATAGAAGAAAACCCGGTATTAACATCCGTCGCACCAAGTTACAGGAGGATAAGCTCTGTTCGTACTCATGCGTACTTTATTTTGGTGCAGACCCATCTATCATGGATACAGCAAAAGCAATTATAGAAAAATGAAGTATCCAAACAAACAAGGTTTAATGTCAGCAAAAGATAGGTTGCACTCGTGTGCGCACAGAGGTCGCAGATCTCCGGAAAATGTTAGATCAATGCAGACAAATTGGCGCCTAATAAATTGAGGCAAACAATTCAAATTCGAATTCAAACGAACAGTAGGGAAGACAAAACTATTTTTTTCATTTGCCCTTTCCCTGGAGGTATAACCAATCTTTTGGGAATATGCTAAAGCGTTGAGAAGTTCCGTGAGTTGTTATGCATAATGGGGTGAGTTTTGATAACTTACTCCCGATCTGTTTATTTTCACCCCTTGTCCTTAATCTTTCGAATAAACCGGAAAATGCTAATTGATCCCACTAAAACGTAATCTGCACGAAAGAAAGTCGTTTTTGACACGTTAAATTCACCAAAACCTCGTGGCAGACGCGCGAGGGGATCACACTCTTCAACGCGCGTCCAACACGCCTAGTCATCGTAAAAAGGCCCTCTGCCGCTAGCCATTCACGTGGCACAAAACCGCCGTGATGGAGAGAAAGTCGCACTGGGACAAGACAAACAAAAGCCATACATAATTTTTAGTGGTAATTTCAGAAAAGGAGACCATACTCCCCTAGCCGTTATGTGTCGCCCTCCTTCTTCGCCCACTTATTCTGTTCTTTCTTGTGGGAGTCCACGCACGCACGCTCTCTCTCTCTCATGCACGAGTAAGAGTAGCAAAGACTTTACCAAGCATCAGCGTGTTAAAAAAACGTTCAGTTGAAACGCAGTTCCGAACCTCAAATCGAAAGGTTTCTTTTCTTAAACTTTATGCTACGAAGGGCGATTTTTTCGAAACTATTATTACTTTAAAGGGAAAAAAAACAATCATATCAGTTCTGCTTAGCGTCCTTCGCGCAAATTAGCTTACTCTCTTTAGCTAGAAGAAGATTAATTTTACTTGAAATCTTGCTAATCAATAACTTTGAGAGCATTAATGAAAGAAATTTGATCTCAAAAGGGATAAGACATTTAGAAAAATTCTTTGCGGTCGTTCACCGGGGAACGATTTTCAGAGAAACATCTTTTTTTACAATCTACTTTAAAGTGAAAAGAAGGAAGTGTATAATTATAATTAACAGATCATGCATAAAGACATGGTAAGGAAGAATGTATCAAAGGAGACTTCATTGATATCCTCTCAGCTCTTTAAAAATCACTAAACGCCGACTGAAGAACACCCCATGAGAAAAGCCATTATCAGGTTTATTCGAGACAGTCTCTACGACGTTCCGGTGCATCTAACACCCGGGGGTACTCGACAAAGTTTTGTACGGGGTAGGCTCCGCTCCGGGATCCAGCCCCTTGCCTTTTAATATACTATTTTTAACAGAAAAAGCACCCCTTTCGTGTACGTTCTATTGACAAATGATAACCTTTTTACATACGTAGCTTAGAGCTTTGCATCCCTTTAAACTGCTGAAAAATGCACTGATATTAATCAATCACAAAACCAGAACGTTTTCTAGACTTTTTCACACCCATCTGAAAATTCATTTGTTTGCCCTTTTGAGCTTTTTTACAGATGCAAATGACCGATTTCCCTCCCCTCTCCTATACTTAAGACAGTGAAATCCCTACCCTTTCATATACATGAAGCCTGAGAAAGATACCCCTTTCGGGCGGAGCTTCCCCGTATAACCATTAAAAGGAAGAACCCCCGGGATCTGACATCAAGAATAACTAAAAATCAAACTCATCTCTAACAACTTTCGCACTTCTTTACGGTCTTTTCATAATGAAGTTCGATACATTAAAAAGCTCTGGTAACACTCAGTTTTAATTTGGTTTTTCATTAAAAATACTGAAGCAAGTGTATGAATGTATGGCACTGCATTTTTTATGTTTTTTCGCCATAATCAAAAGAGGATGACCCCTTCATCCGCTCTTGTTAATGAAAAAAGAGGGAAATAATGTTTGTTTTGTTTATTATGTGAACTGTGGATTTACAAGATCCAAGACGACCGCCGGCAACCAGAGCTTCGCGTGCAGTCTTAACCACCGCGCCATCTTCGAAGGGTCTTAATTAAAGATTAGTAAATCCAGGGCCGTAGCCAGGAAGAAACTACAACCGAGGCGAACACACGGTCCGTTGTACGAAATCAGCCGTATGAAATCTTCTAATATTATCAGTCTGATAAAAAAAATAAAAATCGACAGTATTTGGTAAAATTTTACCGAGGCGAGTGCCTCGGTTCGCCTCATACTGGCTACGGCGGTGAAATCCAAATCGATTTGTAATTGAGAAAATTTGTTGGTTGAAAGACACTAGATCCTCACTTCATTTGTCATGACGTCTAAAGAAAATGGACTGATCAAAGATGCAGAGGGTTTTCACCTAGATCGTGATTTCAAGTTTGAATTTAGGATGGTTTGAGCCAATCAAAACACAACTATTCTCAGGTTTTGGTCAGACTGTCGCCGTGAAAGCGTCCAAAAGTTTTCTTTGGCGACCCTGCAGATTAACGAGTTCTGAGATGCAAGATACTCTTTGCTCGCGCCTACTGAATGGAGCTAAGATCTATGTTCTTAAGCTTTTTTTTCCCCATAAAAGAAAATCATGTTATGGCCGGATTTAGGACGACCACTATCGCATTAACTAAATGTTACTGAAGTAGAAATTTTAGATACTCGTGACTGAAAAGATCATCTTAGCTTGGAAATATTACAGAACTAACAATCCTACTGGAAATGAGTAATTTAAGTCTACTTTGCGGTTAATTTGCCAACAGTTTTGCACAACTAATACATTCACTGAAATAGTATCATCATAATATCATTCAAAGCTTTTGAATGAACTCGTTGTACTCAAACTTAAAGTTATAAGACACAGCTTCTCCACAGGAAATAAGGCTTAACTCCATGAACCATGACAATTTGAAATCAAAACCCAGGGCACGTTCTCTTCGAGCTGACACATAAGCTGAATAAACATTTCTATTTCCGAGGATAATAAGTCGCAATACGTGCGAAAAGAGAAAAAAAAACGCCGCCATGCACCGCCACATTCAATAACCATTTTGTGCTACAAACGGACGCAACATTGTTGGCCAACAACTCAACTTGTTGGATGTTACATGTTGCGTCTGTTTGTACACCCTGTTGCATGTTGTTGGATGTTGCGCAAAGTTTGAAACCGGTCAAACTTTTCAGCCAACAACTCCCAACATTTCTTTTGTTCCGTGATCGCCGAAGCGTAGCGCAACAATGTTGGATCCGTTTGCACAGCTCTTCCAACATTGTCGGGGCAACGCACGCTCATCACGCATGGTTTACAAAGACTTATTGGTCGTATCCTTCCCCCGATGCACTGCAGGTCCCAACATTGTTGGGAGTTGTTACATCTGTTTGCACACCACTGCCAACACGCACGCAACAACTCCCAACATCGTTGGCGCAACAATGTTGGGAGTTGTTGCGTCCGTTTGCACGCAGCCTTAATCACCTTACAGAACCCTTACTTACGCTTAAATGCATTACCTCTTGTGGAACTTTTATTGTTGTTGAGGGAATAGCTTGTTAGGAGTATTATTAATAATATATAGATTTAGCCAGGGCTAAAAACGAAGCTCTCGATAATATTAAAAGTTTGTTCAAAAAAATATGATCGCGTGTTATGCTAAGAGGCGAAGGCAACGCCGGAGAACGATGAAAGACAACAATAGGTCTAATTAGCAAAAAAAAACCAACTTTGCACGTGCAGCACATTTTTTTGTACATTCCTTTGCCGTTGTTTTGCACGACTACAACGTGATACGTGTGTACGTGTCCTTCCAACAAAAAAATGTCTCCTGTGTTTTTTTATCTCTCGCTTTAAATCTCTTTCGCCCTTTTCTCTCGTTGAGCTTCGCTGGCCTGCCGCCTACTTTCTCTCAGTTTCTCTGTCTTTCTCTTGCTCTCTATTCCAAATTTGTGGACATGACAATTAATCTACGCTTAATACTTTAGACAACACGGATACAGAAACAATTTCCGCTTTCCGTTTTCGTCTTTATTGAGCTTTAGTTGTCTCTGCTTTAAAAGACGCGGGTGGCTATTCGATTTCCCGCCAAAATAATCTCGAGTTGCATTTGGGTTGCCATACCTGTTGTTCGAGTTATTTTACATTGGTATGCCTGTGGTGCGGACGGACGGTCGGTGGTCGGCGGTCGGTGTACGGTCACGTGATTACCAAATTTTCTGGCATGGGTAGATTTACTTACACATGGTGCTCCGCTGGCGCGCGTTTAGCTATTAATATTATTATTATTATTATTATTATTATTATTATTATTATTATTATTATTATTAT
>CALNXI010000283.1:292894-305394 GCA_942486025.1 Porites evermanni
TTGGCGATACTAAGTGCTTAAGTCTACTTACCGATTACAACATGTTTTGGAAGTATTGAGAAGCGCGCCAAATGAGGTTGTCACAGTGTTCTCGAGCGAACACGGCGCGACCTGGATTGATAAAATTACCATTACATGCAGCTATCATGCCAGTGATTTCTCCTTTCGTCGCATAGTGAATAGTTTGTGAGCACATCCTCGACTCTCGAAACATTTGTCTTGCGCCGCTATAGAAGTTGCTTCTCCCGCGAACCATAGGTAGATTTCCCGCTTAACATAATGTTTGATAATTTATGCAAAAGTTGACCTCGTGAAAGTCAGCAGTGCATTAATCGACTCAAAAATAAACAGACTTCCTACAGGGTTTTGAACACGGTTTTAATTAAAGCACTTTACGAGCGCTGCGGTAGTTGACCGCAAAAGTGTTACGGTGATGGATACTCAACTGGATGATTACGTCACTTCATAGCAACCAGACGGTACGAATTTTTTAACTTCCGGAGCGCTGAGGCTCGTAGTGACTGCCAATCAAAGCACGTCCCTTTTTGCAGAACAATGTTGCAACAGTCTGATTGTGAAGTTCCTTTCCTGGTTACCTGCAAATCCCTGCTACAATGATATGTTGCCCCATGGCCACTGCAGTTTAACTCATATATATATATAAAAAAAAGCAAAGAATGCAGGATATTCATGACAGGTCACCCGTCCAGTTCCTAACCCCGCCCAACACGGCTTAACATGAGTGGCACCATAAAAAGTGAGTTTTGCGAGGGTAATGTGAGATACATATTTCTAGTAAGATAGTGGACTCTCTATTTATTTGGTTGAAGATCTAAGTGGCAAAGTGGATAAATGGATTTGTAAATCATTTAATTTTTTTAATCTATTATTTTGATACATAAATCTGTTTTAAGTTGTTATTTAAAAAATCTGATGAAAATTTTGATTCCTTTAAGATGGTGAGATGATCAGCGAACATGTCCGACGCAAAACAGACATCACCGAGATGAGGGAACATTTCTTGAAAAAACTGGTGGTAGCATGCTTAGAGAATGACAGTGCTATGAGACCTGGCACAAAGGAAATCAAAAACGTTCTTGAGAGACACAACTTTGAGGCTGCGTGGGTAGTATTGCAATCAAGTGGATTTGAAACTGATGATGAAGTCAGGATTGAGAATGCTGAATGTCAATCATCACCTTATTACAAGCTCAAGGTTTCACTCATTGTTTTGCTCCAGAAAACATCTATACTACCCCTGTGGAGGGTTTATTGGTTTGAAGTCCCCCACCCTCAGGAGATTCCAGTTAAGTTCATAACAATCCTTTAAACCTTTTTGGCTTCTTAAAGACCTTTCACCCCTGCTGCGTATTTCCAGTTACCCTCCATGAACTGAGTATGGATATATTCTGGAACCATTTATTGGTGTCAGGGGAACGGGAGACTTGTTTATTCATTTGTCTCAAGAATCCATTATTTTTGGTATGTTTTGAGCATGACAGCCTTAAGAGAAACCTCATGTGCATATGCGAGCCTACTGTTTTCTGTTTTGTCCATGGCATTTTAAAATTCATTATAGCACATTACCACAAATAAAAAATAAAGGAGAGTAAAACATTCCTGGGAGACTCTGGGCGATTAGTAAATTTATCAGGGGCATCCAACAACTGTATGTTTCCAAATTTGCGTATTGTAAGTCTGATTGGTTAATTTGAAGCTGCCCTAAAAGCTACTCATCTGTTTGGATGTCTTAGCGGAACTTTAGTCCCCTTGAAAGTTTTAGGCTTTTTTCTCTCATTCAAAGTTTTCACTACCCTGAAACCTACGGACGAAAGTTTGAGGATATGGAGTAGCTGTGTTTTCTTCAGAGGATTCTACAGGACATTTTCAGCGGACCTTTTTGAACAATAAATGCAATATCTTGGTCCTAAAGTGTGAATTTAAGCACCACCTCCGAAAATTGTAGGTAAGTTAGTACAAAAACCCTGATTATCGTAGATGAAGAGAATGTTTATCCAGAAAATTTTAGCCTTTCTCGAGCTTTAGAATTTTTTAGGCAATATTTATGCACCTATCAATGTAATGCCGGCGGGGGGGTAGGCAGGGCATAGGGTGGGGATTTGACTTTTTTCAAAAATTTGCGATCAAATTCCCTGCCCACGGGCAAATCATTCCAGTCAAATGCAACCAAATTTCCCCACCCCAGGCTGCACATTGCTGCCAATCCCAAGGCAGAACCTAAGTAAGGCACAATAAAAATATCTCCAAAAAAAACTCTGCAATCTTTTATAAACGTTGCTGCATCACCAAAGATACATGTTCCTGTTACGGCTGCAATTATCCGTTTTAACCATAATCCGTGTTACACTGCGTAGAATACATAAACCTTTAGGAGAAAGTCCACATTTTGTAAGTCTAAATATACCGTTCTTAGTAAAGGGTACAAAGAAAGTCAGTTTTATAAGTTAACAGTGATTGTAGCGAATGATCCATACACTAATCAATTGTACTTGCAAAAATCGACTTGGTTTCTCTTTACTTCCGTTTTCTTTGATACCACAGTATATTAAGAGGTTCAATTGGTCAAAAACACGCTAAAACAAACGAAATTTGAAGGCAAAACAGTGAAATCCACTCAGCCTTCGCTTGTTCTCAATTGCCTCCATTTTTTCCTGATCTTTTCAAACCGTATGGCGCATGCGTGAAGCGTGGAAAAGGGAAACATATGTTCGGTCTCAGTCTTTTTCGTTCGGTTCGGCAGTCAAATATCTCCACGTCGGGCGAAGAAAGATTCAAATATCCCCTCCCCCGGGACAACAAGATCAGTCAAATGCCCTACCCCAGGGACAACAAAGACAATCAAATCCCCACCCCATGCCCTGCCCTCCCCCNCCCCCCCCCCCCCCCCCCCCCCCCCCCGCCGGCTTTACATTGATAGGTGCATTACCCCTTCAAACAGTTATTTTAGAGAGAAAAGTAACTGGGTGCCCCTGATTTCACTAAGGTAAAATTTTACTGTTTATCTTTTGAAACATTTATATATTGGTTGTGTTAGAGACAATCAAAATCTACAAAGACCTGAGAGAATAATTGGAGTTTGCCAACATTGCTTTTTTCATTCTCTAGGTCGTGCTTAATAGTAAAATTAAAGGAGACTTGCCTGTAAGTTGAAGTTTGATTGAGATTCTTCCTGAGTTATAAAGTGCTTGGAGGTTACATGAGATCGCAAGCGCATGTACCAGCTCCGTCTTTTAATGTGAGTGACAGCAGGCACCCACTAAACCAAGGGTGGGTAGAAGGGCATTTAATTTCCCAGCACTCTATAACTAAGTAGAATCTCAATCAAACTTCAACTTACAGGCAAGTCTCATTTAATTTTACCATTCTACCTCGTTATTGTGCTGTGAGATCATATGAGATTTTGAAGCAACATGAGCATTAAGCATAGTCAAAGAAGGTTTTAATTCACGCCAGTGTGTTGCTTACAGTGCTGAGTACTCTTTCAGCAAACATGTTCTCTTCAACGATGGGCTTGTTATAATACTTAGCAAAATGTCGAGTCTGAGGACCAGCCAGCTGTGTGCAAGATATCATCAAGGCTTACTGAGGCACTGTTGGCTGCAGATGTACTGGCAACCCGAGTGCTGTGTGGTTTAAATCTTGAAGTGTCTATTAGTTCACCCAACGGCTTATACTATCTCTACTAACCTTTTCGAAAGGTCTTTTATAGCTAACAAACAACTGGTTTTCTTACCCTCTTAGACACACAGAGTTTTATCATCAAGTGCTTTAAGTTTAACAAGTGGGTTCGTGACCCGTACTCTGCTGAAAAGTGTAACAATTATTCGAAAAAACCATGTGATCTAATAGACACATCCCAAATTTCAGGGGTCCTTAGGTCTTGGAGGTTTTTCCTGGAAAATGTCTTTCATCAGCCTGGACACTAATGGGTGTTTTTCTACACATGTCCCATCCTCTAATGTAATATAACTGGACAATGCACTTCTGGCAGTGTTAATGGCAATGTATGTGAGGCCTTGATGGTATAGTGTTGTAAGAAAGTCAAGGACAGGCACTCGAGATGGTTGAACGTGATTGACTTGCCTCTGATTACAAAAGTTTTGCCATTTTGTGATGCAGGCACTGTTCTGTTTATTTGACCTATTCTGCCGGGAAGCCATGATGAGTCTGGCAGCTGCCTCTGAAATTCCTCTATCCTGGATAGATCGCCAGACAGGAGACATGCCACCATAGTCAGTTTCTTTCTTAAGGGGTGTAGAGAGTAGGGAGAATGTGACAGTAAAAGTAGATTTTGCTACTTTAGCAACACAAGTGGGATTGCAATTATCATTTTCAAAAGTTGTGGCCACCAGACTTGAGTGGGCCACAGTGGTAAATCATGATGCCCTGAGGTACTTGTTCCTCTATAATCTTCTGCAAACGTCTGTGAATTTGACAAAAAGGTCGAAAAGCATTAAAAATACAATGAAGCCCAACTAATAGTAAATGCATCCACAAAACATGAGGCAGGGTCAGGTTTCCTCGAGACAAACCAAGGGAGCTGTGCATTAAGTCTAGTGGCAAATAGGTCAATTTCTGGTTTGCCCCAAATGGTAGTAATTTGTGTACAGATGCCTCTTTTTGGGGTCCACTCAGTTCAGTCATTAAATGACTGTGACTCTTTGTCAGCCTCAATATTTTATACTCCAGCTGTGTTAGTTGCTGTTAACCAGTTATTATTATTTACACACAAATCCCCTGTGGCAAAAGCAATTTGAACGCATGTTGGGGATTTCTTGCCACCCATATCATTAATGTAGGTTACAGCTGTTGAGTTGTCACAGAGAACTTTGACATGCTTATTTTTTAGCCTTTCACCAAAGGCTTGCAAAGCGAAGAAGATCACCTTCAACTCTAACGTGTTGATGTGCAGTTGGCTTTCTGCACTAGACCAGAGGCCTTGGGCGGTGTCACTGACAAGATACATACCCCAGCCTTTTTTTGAAGTATCAGTTCTTACTTCTATGACAGGATTTCCGTGTGATATCGGATTAAAGGCCGTGTCCACATTTTCAATCCACCAAGCGAGTTCTTCTCTGGCGCTTGGGGACAGGGATATGAAAGCCTAATAGTTGCCCTTATGTTCCCTGAGGGCTAAGTTCTTCTCCATTTCTAGGTTTCTGTGATGAAGTCTCCCAAACTGCACTTCGAGCAAGTTAGAGACCAGTGTGCCAATTAATTGGGCCAGCTCCGTGATAGTAGTTTCATGTTTATGTTGCATTGCTTGGCAAATGGCTTTCACTTTAGCTTTTTTCTCATCAGTGAGGTTAATTGTCATTGACACAGCAAGGACAAAGACTAAAAATGTAATTCGCTGGTCTAGAATGACGGATGATTTCTGCATTTATCACAAACCCCAAACGTGTAAACAATGTTTGTGTATCAGAGATATTTAGCAGGCATTCATTGGTGTCTTTACCTTGAAGGTAGGAATCGTCTATGTAACCAACATTTAGGTGACCTTTCTGTCTCAAAGTGGAGTAAACTGGTGTCAATACCTTATTAAAACGCCTAGGGGCTGGTGAAAGCCCATTTGGTATACATGTGTATTGGTAGAGACGACCCTGCCAGTAAAATCTGTAAGATATTGGCGATATTTCGAGTCTTGAGTCGCACAGCCGACCAAAGGGTATCCATTTTGAAATGGTGTTTGTCAATATGCGGTATTGGCCGCTTTTCTTTTTCCTAACAAAAATAGTGGAAATTTATTCATCTGGATTGTGTACAGCAGGCTCAATAACGCCCAATTCAAGCAGGCGAGCAATTTCTGAAGTAATTCTTTCTCTCTCAGTGGGATCAAAATGAATTTCAGGCCGAAGCCTCGATTGAGTTGGATTGCCAATCTCTAAAGGGCAGTGCTTCATAATGTTCAGTATATTTTGGTCTGCTGTAATACTTATCCATGCTGATACAAAATGCCTTAGCCTACCAGCAATTTTTTGTGTTTCATGACTAACCTGCATAAGGTTCGAGCTTAATCGCTCTTCTTCTTCCCCTCCTGTTTCCGTCTGAAGTGGATAGGGGGCTCTGGACGTTTCTTGACTGATTGTTGTTTGTGAGAGCCACCTTTTGGCATGGAAAGAGTAAATGTGGTGTGTCGTTGGCTACTTTTTGAAACGCTATTAGACCTGCCATCTTTGGTAAGCTTGGAGCTTAGGCAGTTTGTGTCTGATATGTCCTTAACAGCCTTAGGGAGATAATCCTTAAACAGCTCGGCTGTGACTGGATTTGACGGGCTGCAAAGGTGTCTGTAATTTGTATTGAGCTGAGGTCTCATCGGCTTTCTCCATCGATAATTTAACTCCCGGTTGGCATTTGCCTGAAAAACTACCCCATCCAAAAGGGCACTTACAGTATCTTCTTTCTGAAGTCCTGAGTTGCCCATTAGCTCACTCACCTCTGACACGACTACTATTATCCCTTTAATTAGGCTTTTCTGCACCTTTCGGAACTTTAAGTCGGTATACCTAGCTGACTCATCTAAGTTGTTCCACACACCTTGATTGACCATTGTCTCTGACAAGATGGTACAATTCTTGGGGGTTTCGCGTTGCTTCTTTAATTCTGTTATTTTCTCTTCATTAGCGTTCTCTCTCATGATTTTACCCGCAAGTGACGCAAGCTTCCCGTCGATGGCGGGCCCCACTTGCTCGGTGAGCTGCAGGGTGTTTGTGAGCTTAGCAATCAGGGGATTGCTGTTCTTTACCGATTCATTCGGTTTCTTTTTCTTAGCGGGTGGCTCGTCCTCGACAAGTGATTCATCGAAGTCCTTAGACACGCTCGAATCACAATCATCACCCGAGTCTTCGTCGCCATTGTCGCCAGAATGTGATGCAATCAAACATCCCAAACCGGCAAAGCCCGCGTTCATTGAATCCCTTAGGCCTTCAAATGAACCCTTGAGAACCAAGAGCTGACGCGTTTAAGATAACAGCAGAACTTCCTTCGTTCGCGTTTGTCCTTCGTGCTTGAGCTGCTGCGGGCCTTTTCCCGCCTTTTTGTGAAGTTTACACACATCATCAGTGCTGGAATCCGCCTTAGACGATTTTTCCTTACCCCTGACCTCGTTAGGTTTTTGTCCTTAGATCAAAAACGTGTTTCGACCCAATCTCGACCCCAGAGCTCTTCTGCGCATGACGGCTACAGAGGAAGAGCTCTGGGGAACCCTTGAACAAGATTGTCTCTGACTGGTTTCAGCAAAAAACAGTTAAGGTGTTTCTGATTGATCCATTCAAGTTTGCACGACAGCGGGTGAACGTGCGGCGTGTCTTGCGTGTGAGCGGGTTGTTGAACGGTAAACACGCCCGGTCGATTCTTGATTGATCAGCGATTCCAAAACAACATTTGCATGACTAATTACTAGGCAGAATAAGTGGATTCCCCAATTTTCAAATAAAATAAAAATACATCGACATCTTTGCCAGCTATAATTTAAGAAGCATGACACAATACTGATTTTACTTCGACCTCCACGTTATCGTATTGACAGGAAGTAGCCGAGTATGAATAAAAACTTAAGCTTCATGTCGTAAATTGCCCGAAAAAACAGACTTGCAAGATAGCAGTAAACAAAAAGTGAATCGTTCTCTGAAGTGATGAGTGTACAATGCGACTAGATATTTATAGTTGTCTTCTGTTTCCCACGATATCGCCTTTCAAAGTAGCTTTACTGAAGCGTTTAATATTCATGAACAAACGTAAATAAAAGGACGCAAAATTCATATTCTCAAAAGTTTTAATGGAATTACCATACGTATATCTTAACAAGTCATTCGGGTTTGACTTACCGCCTCGTGAAGTATGTAGTCCACGCAAATATTTAATCAACTGTCGAGCATATACAAATTTCAAGTCTCAAAATTGTGAACGTTTAACGGTATTTTCTCAGCAGCTACCACAAGAGCCTTGGGTACCTGAAAATTCTTCAAGGCTCCATTTCTTCAGTTCTAATTCCGAAGAAACACGAAACTTCGCAGCGAAGTAGACATAGAGGAAGCAAAAAGTTTTGGTTGGATTAAAAAGCATGCGCTGTGAAGCCCAACTAGCCAGATTTTGGCTACGCCGGCGGAGAGTTTCCCAGAGCTTACGCAAGGAGTCAGAAGCGTAAGCACCGGGGTCGAGATTGGTTTCGACCAAGCACTGGGTTGGCGCATGCGCTTGCGATCTCGTGCGATCTCACAGCACGATAACGAGGCAGAGTGACAATGCTACGAGCTTCATTTTTAGTGTGAACTGGGGAAAAGTGATTTTTTTCCTTGACAGTTATCCTTGACCTCTAAGTTAAAGTATAAGCTAGCTTTTTATTTCAAGGTTCATAAATTTCAGGTTGATCTTTATGTCGCAAATGGTGTGATGATGTGTGATCCTGTTATACACTACTACAGCAAATCTAAGAGGAGCATCACTTGAAAAAAGTGGTTGGCTATTTTGCGAGTCTGCGAGTCAAGAGTCTTTTTATTCCTCATAAAAGCATAGTTTGCGTTTTCATTTTCTTGCCTTCCGTTTATTTATTTAATTTAAATCTTCGGTTATGGAAATTGACTTTCTCTGCATAAATTGGATAGAAATCATGCGTCCACTTGTTTTTTGTTTGTTTGTTTGTTATTTTTTTATCTGCGCGATTCATCGCTGCCCAAAGCAAAGTTTTATGTTTGGTTAAAATAAATTCTTATTTAGGTCGAAAGTATTACTTTAATTTTCTTCTCTAAGATGGTGTAACCTAGACATTACGGTAAGTTGACTGTACTTTTTTTCTGGAATTTAAAATTCAATTCAGATGATATAAAGTTGTTGTAGGCACGTGGTTATGTCTCCTAATTGTGGGAAGAATCATACTTCTGCTCTGGCCAACGTGGTTAAATGTATACGTTTTGAAACATCGAAGAGGGTTGAATAAGAGGGTTGAATAATTGTTTGTATAAGAAAATTGTTGCTACACAACAGAAACATGGTGTCCTTTTACGGAATGTGCAAATGCTCCCCCTTTCCTTTGCGATTAGATTAAAAAATGAGCTGTACTCTCCATGTTCCTGAAATCATTCTGACCCCCTTTGAAGTCTCAAAAGTATATGTTTAAGAAGGTTGGCTGGGAATGAAATCTTGATTATTTTCCCAGTATGACAGTGTTTAACTTTTGGTATGAAGATATTTCTTTGCGCACAACTTTAAGCAATACCTGCGTGGGTAAACATATTGGCCACCCTTAGCGGAAGAAGAAGAACAGATCAACATAAATATTCTTGAATTAAATGTCTGAATCCCATAGAAAATCGTAAAGTCAACTTGATGAAATCGAAGAGGACTTTGTCTAGATACCATGACATTAGAGAACCAAGTCAAACATATCGCTTTTGACCTAACCAAGGATTTTCATGAAACGTAAAACTCTGCCGTTATAGCCGTGAATCACCGCGTAAAAGAAACTATTTCAGTAACGCACGGAATTTTATATTCGCTAATCTATCCTTGTCAATAACCATTATCGAAGTTTTAAATAAATGTTTAAAAAATACAAAAACATTAAAACTTGAAATAATTTTGAGAAAAACTCTTTTGACTTGCATGTATGGCAGACTCGCAGAATTTATTTAAAGGAGCACGAGAAAATTGATTAGCTGGCAGTATCGTACCAAAAAAACTTCTTGGAAATAATCGT
Organism: Porites evermanni; assembly: GCA_942486025.1. Lineage (NCBI taxonomy): Eukaryota > Metazoa > Cnidaria > Anthozoa > Scleractinia > Poritidae > Porites > Porites evermanni. The sequence continues at coordinate 302,610 of CALNXI010000283.1, forward strand.
TGAATTTGGTGAGTTAATAACTCGAACTGAAGGCGGGGGAGCTTTCAGCTGGTGGTGACGTAGCATCAACTAAAATTACATTTTTTGCCAATTGAACATGGTGATAGAAATCTTAGGTACTCCTTTTTTCTCTTCATTCAATTTATCCTATCTTTATCCTATGTTCATCTTTCCTTTTTGTAGCATAACACAAATGACAGAACTTCAACTCCTTCTGCACGGAGACTTTTAAGGGTAACTTCATTAGCAGATGAATGGGGATCAGCAAAGGGCGGTTTGTCTACTCTGAGCAGAGAACTAGCAAAACATCTGGCACGTCAGCCTGATGTAGCAGTAACCCTTCTTCTTCCAAATTGTAGTGAAAAGGAGAAGCAGGAAGCTAACGACCACAATGTACATCTTGCTTTATCAGACGACATGACTGAATTTGGTCCTTCTGAAGATTTTGACATTGATGTTGTTGTAGGCCACGGTCAAAAGGTAGGAGCACCAGCTCAGGTCATAGCGGAACAACACAGCTGCAAACGAGTTCACGTTGTACACACTGCCAGTGAAGAGCTTGCAATGTTCAAGAAAAGAAAAAAAGCAGTATCGGAAGGTGAGGAAAAACATGATGCTGAAATAGACCTATGTAAGGAAGCTGATATTGTCGTGGCTATTGGACCAAAGCTTACGGAAGCTATCTCTGCCAGTCTGCGACCGTATGGTAAAGATCAAGACGTGCTAAATGTTACACCTGGAATTTTCCCAGAGTTCTTAAAGTTGAGTCAAGCCATTGAGGAAAGGGAAAAGTTCCGCATCTTAGTGTTTGGTCGTGGTGACTCGGATGTTTTTGAATTAAAGGGATACGATATAGCTGCTCAAGCTGTAGCAAGCTTAAAAGACAAAAGCTACCATCTCTTATTTGTCGGAGCACCAAAGGGGAACGAAGAGGAGGTAAAAGAGTACTTGGTTGACTGTGGCATTTCTCCCACCCAGCTAACTGTGCGAGGCTTTGTTAAGAGTCGCGAGAAACTGGAACAACTCTTTTGTGAGGTGGATCTGGCAATTATGCCGTCACGAACGGAAGGGTTTGGCCTCACCGCTCTCGAAGCACTTTCCGCAGGCCTACCTATTTTGGTAAGTGATAATTCGGGGTTCGGACAAGCTATTAAAAGCGTTAACTTTGGGTCGTCGTTTGTGGCGCAATCTTGTGATGCTGAAGAGTGGGGAAAAGCTATCAGAAGTGTGAGAGAGAAACCAAGGCAAATCCGGCTAAACGAAGCCCTCTGGCTGCGAAAGTTTTATGACGAAAAGTATGAATGGGAGCCACAATGTGAAAGGCTCGTAAGTCGAATGCGCTGTTTTTTCGAGTAAACTGTACGTCAGCTAGATTGGAAGGCTTTGTTGAAGACAGCAATGAATGAAATCTGCTTATGCATGTCCAACCCTAAATAGAAAACACCATAAGGTCTAAGTTATATTGGCATTTTTCCTGTAACGTTTTTTGAGTCTAAAGCCCGGTTTCCATATGATCGCTGCGATCACTGAGAAAAAAAAAATTCAGCGATCATAGCGATCATATGGAAACCACTCTCCAGCGATCGTAGCGATCGTAGCGATCATATGGAAACCGGGCTAAAGTCCTTGTTTTTTTTCTGGTTCTTACATGTAAAGGCGAGGTCACAGTATCTTCAAGACTTTGCAGTGATGATAATGACCTCGCTATCTGAGAGCCTGGCTAAGGCTATGATAACAGACCATGAAGACAAATGAAAATAAAGAGTTATAACTAGTCTTTAGCCTTACATGGGATACCCTTTATTTTTTTAATTCTTGGAAGGATAGGGTAGAGTCAGTGTATGCTTGACACAGACTTTGTAAAAAACATTCATTTTTGTTAAAATATTATCAGTCAAATCTTTAGTGTTTCTACTCGCCAGGCCACTACGTTCATGCCTGAGTCGTTTATAAATTTGAAAGACGGGGTTGTAACTCTTGTTGTAAAATTACGAATTGGTGAACGTGTAATTCTTGAAGAAACAATTAAATTTAAAGAGTCACATTCATGGGGGTCTTGTCATATTAAGTTTGTTAAACTGATAAGCGAGTACTTTTTCTCTAGCACCATAGGTAGTAGAGGAGACTACCAATTATCAACTCAAGTATTATTTTAGTTCTTTCTTGGCTATGATTAATGTTGGTAACAAAACTTCGTGGAGTCTAATGCGATCTGCATTCATACTCTTCATTCAACAAATCGCACTTCCTGGAATTATCACGAGACCGAACAAGAACGGAACCTGCGTTCAGGCATCAAACATCAAACCTAATCTTCATCCTATCAGAACAGAACTGTACGAGACGTATTGAGTCTGGACGTAACCTGCGATCAGGCCTTCTTTTTGTTTTTTTCAGGAAGCGCGAAATTCGGCGGACAGGCAAAGGACCTGAACAAGGAAGAAGGACCGTTAGTTCGTTTAATTCAGAGCGTAATCGCGACCTTGGAAATCTAATCGTTTCTCATGAACTTCTCCCGTCTAAACGAGGCTTTAAATTAGCCTCGCTAAATATTAATAGTCTATCTGCACACATTGACGAACTAAGAATTTTGCTTTCCGACAGACCTATCGATATCTTAGCCATAAACGAATCTAAATTGGATGACACAATAAGCGATAATGAAATTCATATTTCTGGCTATGAATCTATTCGTAGCGATCGCTCTACCAACGGTAGGTCTGGAGGGGGTGTTTGTTTTTTTATTCGTTCCGAAATCAATTATTCTGTTCGCTCTGACCTAATA
>CALNXI010000283.1:310394-315394 GCA_942486025.1 Porites evermanni
TATGGCCCAAAAGTTGATATATTTTCTTTTGGTGCAGTGGTTATGGCTATGATTGTTGGACATGAACCAAGTGTGTGGCCGTTAACTCCAATCACCAAAGGTATGTTTTGAAGCAAGCATTCTTCATTCCATAAGTTGCAGTCAAAAAGGCTGCCTGACTCATTTAAGAAGTGGTGAACACGTCAAGTTATTAGGGACTTTAAGATCCAACGATGCAGACAACAACGAGAATGTAAAAAAAAATTGGTTTACTTAGCAAAACAACAACTTCGCATGTGCATCACACTTTTTTGTACATTTCTTTCCTGTTTCTGCATGACTACGACATGAGAATGCCTAATATTGCATTTTATGGAGGACGTAAACAAGCAACAACAAAATTTTATTTCTCTTTCTGAGCTTGAATTTGGTCCCTTGAAATTCAGCTTCAGGAGGGTTCGCCTAAGTGGGTAGGAATGATCGCTATAAAGACTGAAAGAAGGCAAATTCACTTTGTAAGCGACGTTCTTGTTGCCGTCACGGCATTGGATCTTAAAGTCCCTATTGATGTACTCAGGAGGTTGCTATAAGCACAAAAGAAGCACAGTTACTTGACAAGTACCCTAGAACAACTCTAGCTTCTTGAGTGCTTAGCAAACCTCCCAAGTACATTCATGACTTGATGATTGCACGGCTACCACAGAATCAATGAGAACAACTTTACCAGTATTAGTCCTCACAGGTAGCTGGGAAAAGATTTGAGTGTTATTGGTACCAATGCATTACGATGCATGCAAATTATTCTTTACAAAGTTGTTTCTTTCAAAAGGATCTTTTCACTGAATAAGTTCTTTTCTGCAGGCTTTCTACGATACCTAAATCTATATCCAGTTAAGTACATATCCATGTATCCCTACAAGTAGTACTATCTGCCCAGTACAGATCCCTAGAGAGGGAGGAAAAGGAGCAGTGGTGACTGCGTGTTTTTTTTTCCTAGAAATTCTATTCTAATCACAGAACTTGGTTCCAATATTAGAGACAGTTTGATATGGGGAAGTCCCAACTTAGAACTTCCATAAATTTATTGATTTGATGCAATATATCAAGCAGGAGACACAGCGTTTTGTCACCAAATGAAATACTGAGAAGAATTACCAGAGTATACCATCAACTGACGTGATACAACTCACTTTGACTCTGAAGATGACTACCGCACAGGTTGTCAAAATGTCAGTCACTGTCAACAACAGCAGTCCTATTCAGGACTACGTTCACCCAGACGATCAAACTCAACCTACTTTTGAAATGACTCCTGCGTTCAAACCTTTCACAGTTTTACTGAGAAGAGAGTTGAAAATAGGACGTGCAGTGGAATGTTTTTGACAAACTTAAAGGTTGTTTCATCTGGTGATGAAACACTGTGTCGAATGCTCAGTATTACGTCTTTCAAACAAAATGATTTTAGAAAGAGAGATTAAGGATGCAAAAATGGGCAGTTTTTCATCTGATTTCCTTAACACTCACATTTCCTTTGTGTTTTCTTTTTTAATATGAATTAAATTATTAATGAGTTTGAGAAGTTCATTCTGAAAAATCATTGATATATCAATGAAATCTTCTTTAACACCCTTTTTAAGGTGGTTTAACACCCAAGGTAAAGGTAAGAGATACCTTTGCTAGCCGTTGCAGTGTTGAGCAAAATAAATTTGCAGTATTGCTATACAATTTGTAGTTTGAACTTGTAAGCTGCTCTGAACAAACTGCCAAATCCCTGCTACAATGATATGTTGCCCCATGGCCACCTCAATTTAACTCGTATATATTAAGAAGAAGTGAGGAAAAAATAAAGTAGGGACCTTCATAACAGGATTATATTCAAGACAGGTAACCCATCTAGTTCCTAACCCCGCCAAACACGACTTAACTTGAGTGGCACTATTAAAAAGTGAATTTTGCAAGGGTAATGTGAGATACATATCTCTAGTAAAACAGGGGACTGTTTATTTATTTTGCTGAAGATCTAAGTGGCAAAGTGGATAAATGGATCTGTAAATCATTTAATTTTTTTAATCTATTATTTTGATAGATAAATCTGTTTTAAGTTGTATTTTAAAAAAATCTGATGAAAATTTTCATTCCTTTAAGATGGTGAGATGATCAGTGAACATGTCCGACGCAAAAGAGACATCACTGAGATGGGGGAACATTTCTTGAAAAAACTGGTGTTAGGATGCTTAGAGAATGACAGTACATTGAGACCTGACATCAAGGACATTAAAGAAGAACTTGAAAGGCACAAATGGAAGGTAGTGAAACGATCAAGTTTGCATGAGGCAGATGAAGAAGTTCAGATTGAGAAAGTTGGACGCCAACCATTATACGATTACAAGCTCAAGGTGCTTTTTATTGGAGACGCAGGAGTTGGAAAATCGTGTTTATTCAATCGTTTCAAGAACCCTTTTTTCAATATTTTCTTGAGCACTACAACTACAGGGATAGAGATCGATCGCAAGTCTTTCAAATATGGCTCTAAGTTTGTCCGTTTGGAAGTGGTTGATACTGCTGGTCAAGAACAGTTCTTTTCTTTGCAGGCTATGTATTTCCGTGGTGTCCATGGCATTTTCTTGGTCTGTGATGTAACTAATCGGGAATCATTTGACCACATTCCTCGATGGCTTAACTTAGCAAAGACTTACTGCACAGAAAGCAATGCTTTGATCATCATAATTGGGAACAAGACAGATCAAGCTGAGGAACGGGAAGTTTCCTCTGAGGAAGGCCATGAAATTGCCAGACGTAATGGCTTAAGCTACGTGGAAGCAAGTGCACTGGATGTGAACACTATTGAGAAAATGTTCAAGACCATGATTAACCTCCTTACCAGATCAGTTGATCTTGGGTCAATAAAAATTGAACTAGGTGATGCAAATGGAAAAGTAAACTTGAAACCAATGACCAAGAAGTCTAAATGTAAGTGTAGTAGAAAGTGATTTCCTTCTGTAGGTGGAACAACTAGAAAAATTAGCATTTACCGATAATTCATATTCACAGCTGTTAGTTGTGCATGAAAAACGTGACTGTATAAATGGGACCCTCACTACTGATTGCTTAGCCCATTCAACCCCCTGGAAATTTTTGTTTTGAAACCCCATTTGAAGCTAGTCAAGCCATTTTTTGGTCACTTTCTGGCCAAAAAAAAACTTAAGTGGCCCAAAATGTTGTTTACAAGTCCAACACTGTGCTGGCTTTAGCCTGCGCCAAAGACAAAACAGTGCCAAAATCCTTCTCCAAGGACCCCCCACCTGCATACCACCCTTAGTACATACCATGATTGGCCTGTTAAAAAGCTATTGTTGGTTTGCCAACCAGGTTAAAATGAAATTTGAAACGTTGAAGGCAATTGAGGACCCAAAACAAAGGATCTCAGTGCTGCTTTGCAGATATTACTCCCCAGGGTTTGATTACAGCTGTGGTGCAGGCTATGCTGGTCCAAAATGTTGTTTACAAGTCTAACACTATGCTATGCTATGGTTTTTTTTTTATTTTCCTGAGTTCAGGCCCCGGGGGGGTGGGACTCCCATATGAAACAGACGGGGATGCTTGTCGTCTCGTTTAGGGGTGTAGATTTTGGATTTTGGTCTCGCTTAGGGTGTTCCAGGCAAGGCGCCAATATTTTAAGCCGCCAAGGTCTCGTTTAGGGTTCCGCGAAGAAACACAGAATTACGCGAAGAGAAACGGAGATCAAATTTTCTTTTTAACTTTGTTTGTTATGTCTTTATATCATTAAAACTCATTGCATGTCGTATTTGTGTGTTTTTAAGCGGTCTCTTTTAGGGGTCAAAATTTGCTTAAGCCACGCCCAGATTGGTCTCCTTTAGGTATCACAAAAAGCTTGAGCCACGCCCAGATGGTCTCCTTTAGGGGTTAAATTCAAAATTTCCGATGAGCATTCCCGTCTGTTTCATATGGGAGTACCCCCCCCGGGGTTCAGGCATGCAGTGACATGGCCCCCTCTTGCTTAATATGGGGCCTGCACATTACATGTTTGACTGTACTTGGAATGCCCCTGGCCTAGAAAACAGCTGACATTTCACGATGTCACCATTGGCTTCCCCGTAAAATGACGTCTGAGAAACGAGCGCAGAATTTCCATATTGATGACGTGTCACTACTCCGATCTGGGTAGTACTTCTGATTGATTGAAACAAATTTCCCTTGTGGCATGACCAATCAGAAGCACTATCCAGATCTGGGTAGTGATGCATCATCAGTATGGAATTTCTGCAATCATTTCTCAGATGTCATTTCACGTTTAAACAAGTAGTGGTACTTGCAACTGATGCCAGCTTTTTTCTCACGCTACTGGCTGGTTAGGTAGTAGAATTTTAAAATTTGCTTGGCACAGAAAATGTGGCAGAAACAACATAATTCTTGAAAAAACATAATTCTTGAAGATATCTGTTAGTTAGCTTCCTATGATGACATTTTTAGGGCTTTGTCATGCTTTCCTTTCCCACAAGGGAGGATTGCGTGACAAGTCAAAAGAACTTCTGCATGGTTTAGATATCACCATAGGAGTCCTGATATACACATCCTTTCAAACCTGCGTGGCAAGGGTCAAAACGGGTGGGACAGGAAGAGAAAACGGGGGGGTGCATTTTTCTCTCCCTTCCCTTCCCTTTTTGCACCTGCAGACTGCATCTTTTCAGGCCGATGCGTGTGTTAAAAAAAACTGTTAACAATAGAGATTTACAGCAAGGGTAGTGACGTCAGAATTTGTTCTGTAATCATATGCCTGCTGTTGTCTGACTTTTCTGACCCAGTCATAGGCCTACCTACCACTGTATAAACCCCCCTCCAAAATGTTTTGAAGCTTAATTCAAAAATCAGTAAATGCAAAGCCTATTTTGGTCAGCATTGCTATAGCTTATAAGCCCCTCCGTTTATAAACCGTCCTAAAACCCCTTACAAAGATGTATAAGCCAGGGCCGGGTTGTTCAAAGCCCAGGGTTAGTGCGAAA
>CALNXI010000284.1:0-13572 GCA_942486025.1 Porites evermanni
TTTGCCATTGGTTTTATAGGAAATGTATTGGTTATCCGAATCGTTCACAAGACACGACAGATGCATACGCCAACGAATTACCTTTTAGCTAACATGGCCGTTAGCGATGTCATTACCATTCTGTTGTTTTCGTGTCACAAATTCACTGCAGATCAACTTGGACGTGTGAGTCATAAATTCGCTACATTCGCTTGCAAGGCATTTAGCATCGTTGGAATTTGTATTATGGTTTCTTCTATTACACTCACAGTTCTCGCTTTAGAAAGATATCACGCCCTGCTAAAACCTTTCAGAACCGAACTGCGGTTAAGCGAGGATAACGTCAAGAAGGCCATCGTTTTCATTTGGACCACGAGTGTCGTAATTTGCTTTCCACAGTTCTTCTTTGTAGAATGGAGCGAGGAAGACCCTTCATGTTTTCCTCGACTCGATAAAGAAAGCAAAATTTATATACTTCTGTATGTTTCAATTTTCATCATGCAATCGACAATCATGTTTTTCTGCTATGGATCATTGATAAGGGGACTTTACTTTACTACTACAATTTGCTCAGAAAATGATGAAGAAGGAAACTCGGAGAAAAAGAAACTGGTTTTGACATTTCTCCTAGCGAGTTTAGCGTTTTTGATCGGTTATTGGCCTTATATAGTAGGTCTCTGCATTCTTGTTTCATCGGGAGATAATGAACAAAATTATGACCCAAAACTGTACTCTGTTCTTAAAGCCGTATCAAGCGTTCTGTTTGAATTAACTTTATGTCTCAACCCAATTTTGTACGCTTTTCGAAGTTCAAGCTACCAACAAGAGTTTAAACGCCTACTGATATGCAAGAAACCGACACCGAACAATGATATTGAGATGGGGTAAGAGAGAAGAAGAGAAGAACACCTTTAAACTATTTCTCTTCGCGTAGTTCATATCTTTGTGATTTTATTCTAAGTAGTGGTAGTTATCATAATTTTTTCACTGCAATAAACTGTAATAAATTTTGCTCATGATAAAAACTTCATATCACTAGTATTATATAACATTATATAGTAAATCGACTGCATGTCCCATCATCATCGTTGTCATCGTTGGTGTTATTCATTTATAGAATGTGAAAGTAAATTACAGAAGCAAAAACGAAAAACATACCATGAGATTATTTACCTTCTACTGACTTTTTTTTATCCTGCTTTCAATATGGGAAAGGTACAGGTAATCTAGCTAATGCATTTTTAATAATTCTCAGTGTTAGGGAGGAATAAATTCCAATTTGGGTTTTGTTTTTCGCATTGACCATTGTTACCCGTCAAAGCCGTAACGACAAGAAAGACACTTTTGTACTGGTCGACAGTGAAATAGCAAACGAGAGTTCAATAACAATGATAATGCAATGAAATAGAAGAAGTAACAGCATGCTTTTAGGCAGAAATAGTGCAGGTAGGATTATGGGCACTTCTTTGTGAAGGCGTAGGAACATTCTCCCTTTAATGTCACAGTTTTGTGGCTATTGTAAGGCCCGAGCCAATTAGTAGAATGGTTGCAGCAACTCGGGGATCATTGGTGACTTTTTTAATTCAAGGCATGGATGTGAACAGCCACTTTTTCCATTACTGACATGGGGTGACCGTATTTATACGAGGAGTCATAATAGTAGTTGTGGTATAGTCAAGTGGTCCTACTTCCCACGCCCTGCCGTCTCTGTTTATCTTCGGGTCTAAAACCAAGCCTTCCCACAATGTCTGTAGATCAAACAAGAAGTGTCATTTCCCAAACTATGATTTCGTCTTTTGAGTTTGATTTCCCCCAAAACACCCCACGGGGCCCTCACTGAAGGATAATACACTGTCCGCTTAACAAGTATCCACATTCAAATTTTTCGGACTGATCTCCATACATTTCCTTGAAAAATAAGTTGAGAAAAATTTTTTTAGAAAGATCAAAGCAGGACTGTGGGTTGGGTTATATGCATGGTTAATTAGTTGGAAGAGACGACCTGACCGAAAACAGTCCGGTGTATAATTATAGACACATTAATCATAAGTTAATAATAACTAAGGCGTCTATTAGTATTAAAAGAATGACGCTGGTAACTGGGCAGGAAGATAATATTTGCAGTATGGAGAAAATTATTTGTTAGTATGCAGAAAAGTTGTTGTGCCGAAATAAAGGGAAGGGAATTAAGATACCGTAAAATTCAGAAAATAAGCCCCGTGGCTTCTATTTTTTAAAGGCCCTTTTTGAGGGGCTTATATTCGGAGGGAATGTACGGAGGGAAATTTGCGTTTCAAAGTCGATTAGACTAGCTTATAGTCGGAAGGAATTTACCGTTTTGTCTTTGTTTTACCTTGTATTTGAGGGCACTGTTTTCAAGTACGAGCCCCGGGGGGGCTTATATTTGGAGGGGCCATTTAACGAAACGTGTTTTGCGTTACAGGTTTGAGGGGCTTACATTTAAAGGGGCTTATACATGGAGGGGCTTTTTTTCGGAATTTTACGGTATAGGGAGGACCAAAGACAGGTGTATGGCTATTTATAACTGACTTCATAACGCGCTTTTAATTATGAATTGTAGTCCTTACTATGTGAGACGTCCATGCAATAGATCGTTTTCAGTCACGTGGTCAGCAGCTTTGCAAATTGCTTGGAATAATAGAAAGTTTTAATATGTAGAAAGTTCAATTCCCACAAGACTGTTTTTGTACACAAAACATGGCCTCCGATTCATTGTTTTGTACACAAATATGGCCGCCTTGACGTCATGTAAAAACGATCTATTGGTGGTCAATTATTTAACAGCATGGTCCAATGGTATTAATGGATATATTTCACAATTATTCCTCGAGCCCGAATTGGCTCTGAGTCAATAGCCCATGAGCCCGAAGACCGAATGGGCTATTAACTTAGAGGCCATGAGGGTGAGAGGAATAATTGTTTAAGTAAAATCCAACTAGGTGGTCAAAAATATCGAGAATAAAATTTTTTTAGCCAGTTAAAGCTAGACTTTAATCCTCTTTTGCCGCCAAAAAGCCAGCGCTTTTCGCTATTAGTGTGCTATAACATATAGCCTAGTAGTAGCTCAACCAATCAGAACGCAGCTTGATAATAGACCACTGGTTGGATTTTACTAATTGACATTATCTTAGTGATAATGTGAACCACCTCAATTTGTCGTCCGTCTACTAACTGATATGCGTGTAATGAATATTTTTTTTTATAACTAACAAGACCGATAACTCTTGTGAACAATTTCTTTGAACAAATTTCGAAACACACACACACACACACACACAAAAGCAAAACCTGAAGCATTAATCATGGTCGAAACCGATAGCCTAAGTTTTGTCTTGTCTTGCTGTTCCATACCATTTTACATCAGTGGACTCATCGGAAATGTGTTGGTCATTCGAATCGTACACAAAACAAGGGAGATGCACACCCCTACAAATTATCTTTTAGCTAGCATGGCCGTTAGTGATGTCTTCACCATAATGATGTTTGCTGCTTACAGGTTTGTCTTAAGTCAACATATACTTGATGAAAAAAACGGGAACTTGGTTTGCAAGGCAGCGGTCCTCATTACAACGTTCGCAATAGTTTCTGCCATTACTCTTACTGTGCTAGCCGTAGAAAGATACAACGCTTTGCTCAAGCCTTTAAGAACGGGATTACGCTTAAATAAAGACAATGTTAAAAAGGCCATCGCTCTACTTTGGGTGACAAGTGTTCTCGTATCCTTCCCGTCTGTCTTCTTTCAAGAATTCGAACCCGTCGTTCCATATGTGTTGGTCCACGGGATTCAAATATTGATCTAGCGTTGAAGATATACTTGATTTTACATACCGCCATGTTTTTAATACAATCGGTGGTCATGGTATTTTGCTATCGTTCCTTGATCAGAGATCTCTACTTCACCAACACAGTTTGCCAAGAAACTGAAACCACTGATGGCGAGAGAAGCTCGGAGAAGAAAAAACTTGTTACTACATTCCTTCTAGCGACTGTCGGGTTTTTGATCGGTTATGTACCTTCCATGGCCTTCTACACAGTTGTTGCATTTCAAACCAACGCGAATATAGGTATGAGCCTCTTCTCTGACCTCGAGAATGCGTTTCAGTTTTTTGTTTGGCTGCAGTCTATGTTTACGCTTTTCGAAGTGCCCGTTTTAGGGAGGGATTCAGACGGGTTCTAACAAGTTGTCGGAACCCAACATCACAGGATGACGACATTCAGTGATTCAGATCCTTTTTTTTAAAGTCCCTATGTGAAGTCCAAGAAAAGATGAGGTCCGAGAACTTCGCAGCAACACAAACAATAGGACTTGACAATGCTGAATAACATATTCAAATGATCATGATGCCGATTTTTCTGTTTGTTCCTGTTCTTATTTGTGCACTTCATTCTGGGACGATCCTTGCAGTTTGGAGAAAACCAGAGAAAAAATTAAGTGATCATAGAAAACCATAGGTTCTTCTGCTTTCATAGATCGAGAGATAAGTAGATTGATAAAACCTCCGCTTTTATGTACATAAAGGTAAAGCTTCGCCAGTTCGAGATACAATAGTCAGTGACGATACTCCAAGCCCCGTTAGTGATGTCTACGACCCAGCGCTGAAATCCTTGTTCTGAGCCGCTAACGGACTCAATGAATTACCACAAATGCATTTCGAGTTTCCCTTCAACCTGATTGGGAAGTATGACAATGGTATTTTGATTTTGTAAAGTCCAATCATGGCGCATACTCAAACCCGAAAGGGAGAGGGGGGAGGGGGGGGTTGGGGGAGCAGGACAAGGATTTCGCACCCCTACAAATTATCTTTTAGCTAGCATGGCCGTTAGTGATGTCTTCACCATAATAATGATTGCAGCTTACAGGTTTGCCTTCAGTCAACATGTACTTGATGAAAATTTCGGGCACTTGGTTTGCAAGGCATCGGGCCTGATTACAACCTTCATTACAATCTTCGCAATAGTTTCTTCCGCTACTCTTACTGTGCTAGCCGTAGAAAGATACAACGTTTCGCTCAAGCCTTTAAGAACGGGATTGCAATTAAGTGAAGACAATATAAAAAAAGGCCGTCGCTCTCATTTGGGTGATAAGTGTTTTTGTATCCATCCCGAATGCCTTCTTTCAAGAATTCGATCGAATCAATCGCGTTCGCTCAGGAGTGTTAGCCAACGGGATTCAATTATCCATCTATCGTGGTAGATTCACTTGATTGTATTTAACGCTCTTTTTTTGGTACAATCGGTAATAATGGTTTTTTGCTATTGTTTCTTGATCAGAGGTCTCTACTTTACCAACACAGTTTGCCCAGAAAATGAAACCACTGATGGCGATCGAGAGAAGCTCGGAGAAGAAGAAACTTGTTAGCACATTCCTTCTAGCGACTGTCGGCTTTTTGATCGGTTATGTACCTTTTGTGGCTTTCCTCATTGTTGTTGCACTTCAGACCAACGCGAATATAGATATCAACCAGCACTCTGATCTCCAGAATGCGTTTGAGTTTTTGTTTAGCTGTAGTCTATGTTTAAATCCACTTGTTTACGCTTTTCGAAGTACTCACTTTAGAGAGGGCTTCAAACGCGTTCTAACAACTTGTTGGAAGCCAACACCACAGGATGACGACGTTCACTGATTCAGATACTTTTTTCTTTTCAAGTCCCAATGTGAAGTCGCGGAAAAGNTTTGCTCGTGGAATCCGGAATCCTGGGCTTTGGAATCCGGAATCCAGCACTAGGAATCCGGAATCCTACTAAAGATTGGAATCCAGAATCCAACTTACTAAAGATTCACTCCAGATTGGATTGAGCTACTCGCTCGAAAGAAAAACCATCTATGGAAAGCCTCCCCAGGGTATATGCCTCAACGTGATGACATACAGTGTAATATCGGCATATCTGGTGTCAAAACCATACTTCACGAGCTCCATATGAAAGGTCAAGGTCACGGTCAGCGAGGGAACCCTTTATTATGAGCGGCTGGCAGGATCACAAAATTCGGGGGTTTTCAAGGGAATACAGCGCAGCCTTTTTTAAGGTATAAATTGGATTGTTGTGAATAGCTTCAACTTCTGGCTTTGTTTGATTCTCTGTTGTTCACTCGCTTAGATGACCTTAAAAAATCAAAAGCGATTTGACCTGGCATAGGACCGGAAAAGATGCACCTGGGGTGAAACTTTTCTTGAACGTTCCTGGTCCTCCTGGTTCGTCCACTTTCAACATTTTACCAAAAAAGAAAAAACTGATTCAAAGTCTCCTAGTCGCTTATTTGGTCCTAGTAGTTTCGGTGAGAACGGTTTCATGGTTTCGATAATCTTTATTTGAGAAATAAGCTAGGTACTGTCAGAACCGTACCAATCAGCTGTCACTAAAGTAATCACGTGCAAGGACGAGGTGGGTGTCTTTTTCATTCATCCCCGGCATTCGAGTGAAATCTCGCCACCTCATCGATGAGACGAGTTTGAAGTTTGTTGTCTGTTGGCTTTTTCTTTTCTACGTTATTAAAAAAAGAAAAAGGTTATGAGAAAGCACAAGCAAAACAAAAAAGGCTGAGAGAGAAAGGTACGTGTAATACTGTGTTGTGAAATTTTATTACCAATTTTTAGCTGACTGATAGATCTAAACGTGCCAAAGGCAAAGCTGCATGATTTTTCGTTTGTGTCGATGTGTGGACTGTAACGTGGCGGTAAGCAAGTCACAAACATGAACGAAAGATTGGTTTTTTTTCTCAATCATAATTGAATGTGATATGAAGTTTACATCGTCCGTGGAGAAAGCTGATCGTATAAATGAGCGCTATATGGTTGTAAAACGCTAAAAACGAGCAAACGCGTAAGAAACGCTCAAGTCTCTCTTGATCTCTCAGTCATCTCAGACTCGGTCGAGGAACAGACGGATTTTTCACGTTTTCTTTCTCCACTGTTGTGCTCCTGAATAGGCCTCGTTCACATTGAGGTCGCTTTTGGAAATTAGACCGATCTGAGATCAGTTTAGCCCGTTACTTTTTTTTGTTTGAAATGGATCCTAGAGAGCCCAGACTATCTCAGAGACCCAGATCTCTTATTGACGAAGCCGAAGGTGAGATCTGGTCAAATCCGATTATTGCCTGTCAGGAATGTGACAGGATATAAAAGAGTGCATGCTCGAAATAAATCCTCAATTTTCGACGTGTTAAACAACGAATTTGGTAGAGCCGTGAAGTTTTTTTCTAGCAAAACGTGGTTATACGCACATCTTAAGTATGAACCAACTAATTTTTTGTTGTTTTTGTTCTTTTTAACATCAAATTCAACCTGACAGTTAAATTTCAGTATCACTGTGCTCGCTAAAACCTCAAAGCAGTACGCGTCAACTTCTACGCGAGAAGTTTTTACCCTCTTCAAAAGTCTTGATTGACACGGAGAGAGAGTTTTAAAAAGTCTTAAAAGATAAGATAAAAATGGTTTTCCTAGTTTTATTGAGACGGAAAACTACTCTTTAGTGAACAGAGTCAAAGACTTTGCAAAGAATGAATTGCACACACCACAGCGTATTTTTATTTGGCCAGTTACTAATAAAACAAGAAACCAGGAAAAATGAGCCAAAACGACCTAAATGATCCACAACGATCAAAACTAATAGACAAAAGACCCACAACGACCCAAAACAAGTTCCACCCTCCTAGGAACGTCGGTTAAAATTGATTAAATAATAAATATTTCACTGCTTTTTCATACCCGGAACGAAGGATGATCTGTATGGTCTTTTTATACAAAAAGACTTCAAAACAAAAGGATAACAGGCGAAATCTGGGCGTTGCATGCATTTTTATATCAGCATGGCTGAAAACAGAGTTCACAAAAGTAGACTAAGTGAAAAATAGAGTCCTGAGGTCAGTCTCACTCTCTACTAATCACTAACCAGCTCCGAGATCCTCCATCTCCATTTACATGGAGATTTTAATTAGATTAATCGTAGGACAAAACTTTAAATTGCGATGTCCGTGTTTCGCTACGTTTTTTTGCGGTGATGCGGTGTTTGTTATTTTTTTTCTGCCGTGTTACGATGTAGACAGTCCCCCAATGTCCTCCTCATTATTATGCCATAAACCCTTTGCGGAACTGTGATACATTTCTTCCCGTAATTTTGTAAATCGAAAAAGAAAAAAAACTTGTTATGCCTTCTAACAACGTTTTTCAATATAGCAAGATTCGAAAACGAAAACGAAGTGCGCAGAAAAGCATTAAAACCGGGAAAAAAAATGGAATCCAGCTCTTTTAGGAATCCGGAATCCACTGTGCTGGAATCCGGAATCCAGTACCCGGAATCCGGAATCCACAGCATGGAATCCAGAATCCAAGACTGTCCTGGATTCCCTTACATGGGGCGAGTTCTTAATTGTGATTATTATTCTGGGACGATCCTTGCAGTTTGGAGAAAACCATAGGTTCTTCTGATTTCATTATTAGATCGAGAGATAAGTACATTGAAAGATCCTCCTCGTNCGAAGGATGATCTGTATGGTCTTTTTATACAAAAAGACTTCAAAACAAAAGGATAACAGGCGAAATCTGGGCGTTGCATGCATTTTTATATCAGCATGGCTGAAAACAGAGTTCACAAAAGTAGACTAAGTGAAAAATAGAGTCCTGAGGTCAGTCTCACTCTCTACTAATCACTAACCAGCTCCGAGATCCTCCATCTCCATTTACATGGAGATTTTAATTAGATTAATCGTAGGACAAAACTTTAAATTGCGATGTCCGTGTTTCGCTACGTTTTTTTGCGGTGATGCGGTGTTTGTTATTTTTTTTCTGCCGTGTTACGATGTAGACAGTCCCCCAATGTCCTCCTCATTATTATGCCATAAACCCTTTGCGGAACTGTGATACATTTCTTCCCGTAATTTTGTAAATCGAAAAAGAAAAAAAACTTGTTATGCCTTCTAACAACGTTTTTCAATATAGCAAGATTCGAAAACGAAAACGAAGTGCGCAGAAAAGCATTAAAACCGGGAAAAAAAATGGAATCCAGCTCTTTTAGGAATCCGGAATCCACTGTGCTGGAATCCGGAATCCAGTACCCGGAATCCGGAATCCACAGCATGGAATCCAGAATCCAAGACTGTCCTGGATTCCCTTACATGGGGCGAGTTCTTAATTGTGATTATTATTCTGGGACGATCCTTGCAGTTTGGAGAAAACCATAGGTTCTTCTGATTTCATTATTAGATCGAGAGATAAGTACATTGAAAGATCCTCCTCGTTATGTACATAAATGCATAGCTCCGCCAGTTCGAGATACAGAGAGTATTAATGTTCTGCTATATGTTTTGTTCAGTGATTCTTAATCAAACAAAAATAGTCAGACGATACTTGAATAATAAAGGCTTCGCAGGCGGCGTTTAGTTGTCTCCGAAGATGGCCGTTGTTCTAGTACTTAACAAACTTAACAACTTTTTTTGAGACACTGTTTATTTAAACTCTTTTTAGATCGAGCTTTCAAAATTACCAGAGTTCTTAGAAGGAGATGGGTTACGGCTTTCGCTGTAATCAACCATTCAGGCTTAACAAACAAACTTGCAAGGTAACAGCGAATCCAGAAGATGTCTAAGTTGAAAGTTTACACGTCAGGACAACTTTTAAAATTGCCATGGAAACATCACATCTAAAACAACAATCGTTTACATAAAAATTTTGCGCGACAAATTTCATGGAGAGTTTAGAGGGAGCAATAGCAACATAACTGTTCAAAGTAAAGATTAGTCCAATACTCGTCAAAACCACCCGCGAGTTTTGATGTTTAACCTTAGCTATAATGGCTCTTGTGTTTAATAAGGCATCAGTTTTAAAATGACATAACCACGCGAAGCTCATAATGATTTTGTTGTATATTCTGATCACAAACTAATTCCTTTTTTAGGTGCAATTTCCAGCATCACTGCCATATATTGAACGATATATAATTCGTTACTAATTTTAACTTTGTCTATTTTACACAATTAAATTCACTCTCAGAATATTGCTTTTTCTTTTCCTTTTTCTTAGGCGCGTAAATTGTAAAATAATACGGAAGATAAACAATTTAAGCAGGTGTTTTAAAGCCAATAAAGAAATAACCGGTTAACCAAAGGGAATTTTTTTCGTATAACTTGAAGAACGGTGAAGAAAAGGTAGAAAAAAATTTAAAGAAAGCAAGAGATAACTGCTTCAAAAATTGCTCCTAGCAAAAGAAGCTATAGACAAACCGAGCGTGCTTGTTGGTGACTAACGTTGTGGAGCCCTTTTCACCTGTTAGAGTTAATCATAAAGCTACGTATGATTATTACGTATGATTAAGACCCCTTCATAAAAAATGCGATGCAAATGAGCCTTATCATGCAGTCACCTGATGATTAAAATATGACTGATAATTAGGCGGTATACCTTGTCAAAAATGGCTTGTCTTTTTCACACTTTAAATTAACTACTTAGTGTGATATCGAATGTTCTATCGAACTTTTTATTTAAAAAGGAGACATCTTAAATTCGAAACTCCGTTGACTTAAACGAGCCCTAACAACGGTCTCCAGCATGGAAGATAGCCTATATCGGTTCCTTTCTTACTTTCCCATTCTATTTTTTGCCATTGGTTTTATAGGAAATGTATTGGTTATCCGAATCGTTCACAAGACACGACAGATGCATACGCCAACGAATTACCTTTTAGCTAACATGGCCGTTAGCGATGTCATTACCATTCTGTTGCTTTCTTGTAAGGAATTTACTGAGAATCAACTTGGACGTGTGAGTCATATATTTGCGACTTTCGCTTGCAAGGCATTTAGTATCGTCGGAATTTGTATTATGGTTTCTTCTATTACACTCACAGTTCTCGCTTTAGAAAGATATCACGCCTTGCTAAAACCTTTCAGAAATGAACTCCGGTTAAGCAACAATAACATCAAGAAGGCCATTGTTTTCATTTGGACCGCGAGTGTTCTAATTTCCTTTCCACAATTCGTCCTTAAAGAATGGAGCGAGGAACATAATACCTGTGTTGGTCCGTGGACTTTACGCATGAATCTAGCAAGCGAAATTTATATACTTTTAAATTCTTCAATTTACATTATACAATCGGCAATCATGTTTTTCTGCTATGGATCANTCTATCGAACTTTTTATTTAAAAAGGAGACATCTTAAATTCGAAACTCCGTTGACTTAAACGAGCCCTAACAACGGTCTCCAGCATGGAAGATAGCCTATATCGGTTCCTTTCTTACTTTCCCATTCTATTTTTTGCCATTGGTTTTATAGGAAATGTATTGGTTATCCGAATCGTTCACAAGACACGACAGATGCATACGCCAACGAATTACCTTTTAGCTAACATGGCCGTTAGCGATGTCATTACCATTCTGTTGCTTTCTTGTAAGGAATTTACTGAGAATCAACTTGGACGTGTGAGTCATATATTTGCGACTTTCGCTTGCAAGGCATTTAGTATCGTCGGAATTTGTATTATGGTTTCTTCTATTACACTCACAGTTCTCGCTTTAGAAAGATATCACGCCTTGCTAAAACCTTTCAGAAATGAACTCCGGTTAAGCAACAATAACATCAAGAAGGCCATTGTTTTCATTTGGACCGCGAGTGTTCTAATTTCCTTTCCACAATTCGTCCTTAAAGAATGGAGCGAGGAACATAATACCTGTGTTGGTCCGTGGACTTTACGCATGAATCTAGCAAGCGAAATTTATATACTTTTAAATTCTTCAATTTACATTATACAATCGGCAATCATGTTTTTCTGCTATGGATCATTGATAAGGGGACTTTACTTTACTGCTACAATTTGCTCAGAAAATGACGAAGAAGGAAACTCGGAGAAAAAGAAGCTGGTTGGGACATTTCTCCTAGCGACTTTAGGGTTTTTGATCGGTTATGAGTCATATGTAGTTTTCGTCATACTTGTTGCTTTGGGAGATAACAAACAAAACTATGACTCAGAACTATACTCTGTTCCTGGAGCCGTATTATCATTTTTGTTTGACTTAACTTTATGTCTTAACCCAATTTTGTACGCTTTTCGTAGTTCAAGCTACCAACAAGAGTTTAAACGCCTACTGATATGCAAGAAACCGACACCGAACAATGATATTGTGAAGGGGTAAGAGAGAGGAACACCTTTAAACTATTTCTCTTTGCGTAGTTCATATCTTTGTGATTTTATTCTAAGTAGTGGTAGTTATAATAAATTTTTCACTGCAATAATCTGATTTTGCTCATAAATAAAAAACTATATCACTAGTATTATATAACATTATATAGTAAATCGACTGTATATCCCATCATCATCATTGTCATCGTTGGTGTTATTCATTTACAGAATGTGAAAGTAAATTACAGAAGAAAAAACGAAAAACATACCATGAAATTATTTACCTTCCACTGACTTTTTTCTATCTTACTTCCAATATGGGAAAGGTACAAGTAATATAAGCGAGTTCATGCATTTTTAACATTTTCAGTGTTAGGGATGAATAAATTCAAATTTGGGCTTTGTTTTTCGGATTGACCATTGTTACCTGTCAAAGTGGTAACAACAAGAAAGACACTTTTGTACTGCTCGATAGTGATATAGCAAACGGGAGTTCAATAACAATGATAACTCAATGAAATAGAAGAAGTAACAGCATGCTTTTAGGCAGAAATAGTGCAGGTAAGATTATGGACACTTCTTTGTAAAGGTGTAGGAACATCCTCCCTTCAATGTCACAGTTTTGTGGCTATTGTAAGGCCCGAGCCAATTAGTAGAATGGTTGCAGTAACTCGGGGATCATTGGTGACTTTTTTATTCAAGGCATGGATGTGAACAGCCACTTTTTCCATTACTGACATGGGATGACCGTATTTCTACAAGGGGTCATAATTACAGTAGTTGTAGTAGTCAAGTGGTCCTACTTCCCACGCCCGGCCGTCTCTGTTTATCTTCGGGTCACAAACCAAGCCTTCCCACAATGTCTGTGGATCAAACAAGAAGTGCCATTTCCTAAACTATCATTTCGTCTTTCGAGTCTGATTCCCCCAAAACACCCCACGGGGCCCTCACCGACTGATCTCCATACATTTCCTTGAAAGGTAAGTTGAGAAAACTTTTTTTAAAAAGATCAAAGAAGGACTGTGGGTTGGGTTATATGCATGGTTAATTAGTTGAAAAGCTTAAGGAAGAAACGACCTGACCGAAAACTGTCCGGTGTAAAATTATAGACACATTATTCACAAAGCGATTTTTATTCATAAGTTAATAACAACTAAGGCGTCTATTAGTATTAAAAGAATGACGCTGCTAACTGGGCAGGAAGATAATATTTGCAGTATGGAGAAAATTATTTGTTATCATTATTCATTCAAAATATTTCCCGTTTCTGATTGGGTAAAACCACACGCATAATTCACCATAACCAGCGGCTCAACTGTCATATTGAACCGATGACGTCATATTTAACCGTTGACCGAAGAAACCTGGGGACGAGGTTGAGTTGTTTTGGTTGTTTGAACAAAATGGCGGAACTGTCGGGCGGACATTGTACTCGTTTCACGGCGAAATATTGTCTAAAAACATT
>CALNXI010000284.1:25163-108338 GCA_942486025.1 Porites evermanni
ATATTCGAGGGGGTCATTTAACGAAACGTTTTTTGCGTTATGTTTTTGAGGGGCTTATATTTGGAGGGGCTTATACATGGAGGCCACTTATTTTCGGAATTTTACGGTATGGGGAGGACCAAAGACAGGTGTATGGCTATTTATAACTGACTTCATAACGCGCTTTTAAATATAAATTGTAGTCTTTTTATTATTTGAGACGTCCATGCAATTGCATTGTGGCCAATTATGTAACAGCATGGTCCAATAATGATTTTGCTGTATATTCTGATCACAAACTAATTCCCTTTTTAGGTTCAATTTTGAACATCATGCCCTATATTGAAGGATATATAATTCGTTACTAATTTTGACTGAGTCTATTTTACACTATTAAATTCACTCTAAGAATATTGCTTTTTCTTTTCCTTTTTCTTAGGCGCGTAAATTGTAAACTAAAACGGAAGATAAACAATTTAAGCAGGTCTTTTAAAGCCAATAAAGAAGCCGGTTAACCAAAGCGAATTTTTTTCGTATTACTTGAAGTACGGTAAAGAAAAGGTAGAAAAAAAAAAATAAAAGGAAGCAAGAGATAACTGCTTCAAAAATTGCTCCTAGCAAAAGAAGCTATAGATAAACCGAACGTGCTTTTTGGTAAGTAACGATGTTGAGCCCTTTTCACCTGTTAGAGTTCAATTCATAAAGCTACAGCAGTGTGATTATTACATGCCCCTTCATGAAAAATGTGATGCAAATGGGCCTTATCAGTCACTTGATAATTTAAATATGACTGACATATAATTATAATACACGTGGTATACCTTGTCAAAAATGGCTTGTCTTTATTTCTTAGCTTTGAGTTAACTACTTAGTGTGATACCGAATGTTCTACCGAACAGTTTATTTTCAAAGGAGACATCTTTAACAAACTCGAAATTCCATCGACTTAAACGAGCCCGAACAACGGTCTCCAGCATGGGAGATAGCCTAGGTCGGTTCCTTTCCTTCTTTTCCATTTTATTTTTTGCCATTGGTTTTATAGGAAATGTATTGGTTATCCGAATCGTTCACAAGACACGACAGATGCATACACCAACGAATTACCTTTTAGCTAACATGGCTGTTAGCGATGTCATTACCATTCTGTTGTTTTTATGTAACAATTTTACTGAGGATCAACTGGGACGTGTGAGCCATAAATTTGTGACATTCGCTTGCAAGGCATTTAGCATCGTTGGAATTTGTGTTATGGTTTCTTCTATTACACTCACAGTTCTCGCTTTAGAAAGATATCACGCCTTGCTAAAACCCTTCAGAACCGAACTGCGGTTAAGCGACGATAACGTCAAGAAGGCCATCGTTTTCATTTGGACCACGAGTGTCGTAATTTGCTTTCCATGGTTCTTCTTTGCAGAATGGAGCGAGGAACACACTTCATGTTTTCTTCCACTCGATATGGAAAGCAAAATTTATATACTTCTGTATGTTTCAATTATCATCTTGCAATCGACAATCATGTTTTTCTGCTATGGATCTTTGATAAGGGGACTTTACTTTACTGCTACAATTTGCTCAGAAAATGATGAAGAAGGAGACTCAGAGAAAAAGAAACTGGTTTTGACATTTCTCCTAGCGAGTTTAGCGTTTTTGATCGGTTATTGGCCTCATATAGTAGGTCTCTGCATTCTTGTTGCATCGGGAGATAATGAACAAAATTATGACCCAGAATTAGACTCTGTTCTTAAAACCGTGTCAAGATTTCTGTTTGAATTAACTTTATGTCTTAACCCAATTCTGTACGCTTTTCGTAGTTCAAGCTACCAGCAAGAGTTTAAACGCCTACTGATATGCAAGAAACCGACACCGAACAATGATATTGAGATGGGGTAAGAGCGAAGAAGAGAGGAACACCTTCAAACTATTTCTCTTTGCGTAGTTCATATCTTTGTGATTTTATTCTAAGTAGTGGTAGTTGTAATAATTTTTTCACTGCAATAAACTGTAATAAATTTTGCTCATAATAAAAAACTACATATCACTAGTATTATATAACATTATATAGTAAATCGACTGCATATCCCATCATCAACATTGTCATCGTTGGTGTTATTCATTTACAGAATGTGAAGGTAAATTAGAGAAGCAAAAACGAAAAACATACCATGAGATTATTTGCCTTCCACCGACTTTTTTTTGTCCTACTTCCAATATGTACAAGTAAGCCAGTTCATGCATTTTTAACATTCTCAGTGTTAGGGAGGAATAACATCCAGTTTGGGCTTTGTTTTTTGGATTGACCATTGTTACCCGTCAAATCCGTAGCGACAAGAAAGACACTTTTGTACTGGTCGACAGTGAGATAACAAACGGGAGTTCAATAAGAATGATAATTCAGTGAAAAAGAGGAACTAACAGTATGCTTTTAGGCAGAAATAGTGCAGGTAGGATTATGGGCACTTCTTTGTAAAAGGCGTAGGAACATTCTCCCTTCAATGTCACAATTTTGTGGCTATTGTAAGGCCCGAGCCAATTAGTAGAATGGTTGCAGTAACTCGGCGATCATTGGCGACTTTTTTATTCAAGGCACGGAAGTGAACAGCCACTTTTTCCATAACTGACATGGGATGACCGTATTTCTACAAGGAGTCATAATTACAGTAGTTGTAGTAGTCAAGTAGTCCTACTTCCCACGCCCGGCCGTCCCTGTTTATCCTGGCACAAACCAAGCCTTCCCACAATGTCTGTGGATCAAACAAGAAGTGTCATTTCCTAAACTATCATTTCGTCTTTCGGGTCTGATTTCCCCCAAAACACCCCACGGGGCCCTCACCGAAGGATAATACACTGTCCGCTTAACAAGTATCCACATGCAAATTTTTCGGACTGATCTCCATACATTTCCTTGAAAAGTAAGTTGAGAAAACTTTTTTTAAAAAGATCAAAGCAGGACTGTGGGTTGGGTTACATGCACGGTTAATTAGTTGAAAAGCTTAAGGAAGAAACGACTTGACCGAAAACAGTCCGGTGTAAAATTATAGTGACATTATTCATAAAGCGATTTTTATTCATAAGTTAATAACAACTATAAGGCGTCTATTAGTATTAAAAGAATGACGCTGCTAACTGGGCAGGAAGATAATATTTGCAGTATGGAGAAAATTATTTGTTATCATTATTCATTCAAAATATTTCCCGTTTCTGATTGGGTAAAACCACACGCATAATTCACCATAACCAGCGGCTCAACTGTCATATTGAACCGATGACGTCATATTTAACCGTTGACCGAAGAAACCTGGGGACGAGGTTGAGTTGTTTTGGTTGTTTGAACAAAATGGCGGAACTGTTGGGCGGACATTGTACTCGTTTCACGGCGAAATATTGTCTAAAAACATTGCAAGAACAGCGAGAAGTCAACTCGACGGACAAAATCTGCTATTTGGGGTATATTTGCAGACCTGAGCAGACCTTTATCTGCTAAATTTCCCTAAAAAGATGCACTATCGATGTGAACTTAGGGAGCGGTCATTAACTATTGAAGGGGGGGGGGGCTTGTAAATTTTTGGGCGCCCATTTAGGGAGGGCTAAAATTTTCTGGGCCTGCATTTAGGGGAAGGTTACAATTTCTGGGCGCCTTTGGGCGATGTGCACGTACTATTAAATGGGTTTTGTGCTACTGAAATATTAAGCACTGCTTGAAATACGATGGTCGTGCAAGTAATATTTACAGAATTGCATACTCAAGCTGAATCGCACGGTTAAAAAGCACTTTGATTGGCTGGAGATGAGCAGTGACTTCACGCGGAATCGCTTCCAATTTGCTTGACTTTGAAATGGCTTTGAAAGCAGCGCACGGTTTTAGTTTGGCTTTGTTGTTTAATCAACGTCATCGTCATGTGATTTTCCTGTATTATAATACATCTGAATGGCAGATAATTTCATGAAAGCCCTTCTTAAAACGAGCCGCGATCAAAAGTGCACGGATAGTTGATGATATGTTGTTATAACTGAAAATGTATTTTTTCATGTTATGACTGGTACTCGATCTGTATTTGTTTTTTTTTTTAAACTCATAGTGGTCCAGTTTATACTAATCCTTCTTTTACAAAACTCAGTTAGTCTTAAACAGTAACAGGAACAGAATGTTTTTCTTTTTCAACAAATGCAACATAGTGTTTTGTATGTACTGTATACAAATGTACAGTGAAGGTGTAACGATTAGTCAATGGGCTGATAGTAAGGAGCCCATTTGAATGTGTTCCAGTAGGGGCCAGAGTCATCTGAACTGCCACTGTCGTATGCTTCCATTGCAGTGCCCGAGTGAATATCAAAGGCACTTCCTGATTCATCCTCCTGACATTGTTCAGTGGCATCATCATCATTGGCCCCACCATCACAATTTATTTACCAATTAAGTTTTTTCTTTTCTTCTCTTTTTGTTAGTTCAATAACCACACAATAGTTCAATAACCACCGAACAGTTCAATAAGCACACCAGTAGTTTGAAACGTGCGGAAAGAGAGTCAAAACAAGGTTTCATCTGCTTTATCAACGCGCGCTATGTCGGTTTATTTAGTATCCGAATTTTTCTCCGGACCGAGTTAGCTTTCCCTTTTCAGCCGCTTACTCTCTTTCCAGGTCTGTTCACTTTGCCCCTGATGAGAATGACAGACCTTCTGAGCAGACTAGAACTTCTTAATTAACATCAATCTATGTTCCTGTCTATATAAGTGAGCTCACTAAAACTTTATAACAATGTACCATAGCTATTTGTAAATTTAGTTCTTGTATCGTTGCTAAATGAGTATTTATCACTTACTTAATGCTACACATTCTAATTAAAAAATATGTAACGTAGTTGTGGCGATGTTTTCTGCTGCTACATTATAGTTTACGCTCAATGAACTAATGTGTTGTCATTGAACTACTGATCTGGTTATTGAACTGTTCGGTGGTTATTGAACTGTTGTGTGGTTATTGAACTAACAAAAAGAAAAAATTGGGTTTTGAAAATATTGTGAATAATAACACTTTTTTTATTCCAATGAAAAAATTGTCTCATAGTTACGCTCATATGGATTCCCACGATGCAACATTTGAATACTCGAAATGTTTTTGCAGAGGAGGGTTACAATTTTCTGGGCACACATTTTTGGAGGGGGGCACGATTTTTGGGCCCTCGCTTTTGAAATAATACCGGCCTCCCCCCAATAGTTAAGGACCTCTACCTTAACATAGACCGAGGTAAGCATTTTTAGCTTGTTTTTAAAGTTGGAATTATTTTGAATGAATAATAAAGCAATTATTGAATGAGGCTATCGCAGGATAAGAAGAATTCTGCAGATCTCGGAGGGTGTTATCCACCTCCGCCTTCGGCCTCGGTGGATAACACCCTCCTCGATCTGCAGAATTCTTCATATCCTACTCAGCCTCATTCAATAATTGCCAATTATTTTTTCTACGCTTGCGAGCGGGCGGAATCCTGCAAATCCTGGAATCTGATTGGTTCCGAGAGCGGGCAATTTTTTACGATCTTGCGCTATTATTAGCGTTAGCTGGGGAAAAGTGCATTTTGTTATTCATACAAAACTTCTGAAGGGAGAATCAAGCAAGTCAGCCAGGAAAACCGCTAAAGTAAAGCAAAACAGGCGGCTTGTGATGTCGCTTCACTAGCTTTATAAGACCTTATAAAGTACTGACTTAAAGACTTTGTGCGGTTTTTATCCCGCTCGATTGAATTATTAAAATCTTAAAGTAAATATTCAGCCGAAGAAATATATTAATATTCAGCTGTATTTTCTGTCCTGTGGCTTTTAAGTTCGTCAATTCTTTTATCCTTGTTTGACACTCACATTATAAATTGTCTACCAAGACAAAAAAACCTTCCTTTTTTTCTAAAGAGAGCTTAATTGTGATAATATAAATTACAAGTTAAAAATCATGTGACGTTTTGTTTTGGTTTGCAATCAATCGCGCGCTTTGAATAATTCCTTTCTTTTTTCTCAAGTGAGAAATGGATCAGAAATGGATACAAAACAGTGCGAACGCGCCCTTCTTCAACACACATAGGTTGGAGGCTGAAGTAAAATTTTCCTGAAACTTTAAATCTCAGTAGGAAAAAAAATAAAAAATGTTATTCACCGGCCTAGGTCGGGCCGTATTGGGAGAAACTGTGCCCTCGGTCTGAGTACCGCCCTCGGCCTACAGCCTCGGGCGGTACTCAAGACCTCGGGCACAGTTTCTCCCAATACGGACCTCCCAGTCGGCGAATAACATATATGTATTCAGAAAAGTTATTATGCCGAAAAAAAGGAAGGAAATTAAGATACCGTAAAATTCAGAAAATAAGCCCCATGGCTTATATTTTTCAAAGGCCCTTTTTGAAGGTCTTATTTTCGGAGGGTCCTATACGTATGGAGGGAAATTTGCGTTTCAAAATCGATTAGGCTAGCTAGCTTATGGTTGGAAGGAAATTTACCGTTTTTTCTTCGTTTTACTTTGTATTTGACGGAACTGTTTTCAAGTACAAGCCCTCAAGGGCTTATATTCGGAGGGGCCATTTAACGAAGGGTTTTTTGCGTTACGGGTTTGATCATGAGGGGCTTATATTTGGAGGAGCTTATTTTCAGAATTTTATGGTATAGGGAGGACCAAAGACAGGTGTATGGCTATTTATAACTGACTTCATAACGCACTTTTAATTATAAATTGTAGTCCTTACTGTGTGAGACGTCCATGCAATTGGTGGCCAATTATTTATATGGTCCAATGGTATTAATGGTTATATTTGACAATATCTTAGTGATAATGTTAACTACCTCAATTTGTCGCTTGTCTACTAACTCATATGCGTGCAATGAATATTATAACTAGCAAGACCGATAACCCTTGTGAACAATTTCTTTGAACAAATTTCGAAACTCTATTTAAAAAAAAGAACAGCAAAACCTGAAGCATTAATCATGGTCGAAACCGATAGCCTAAGTTTTGTCTTGTCTTGCTGTTCTATACCATTTTACATCAGTGGACTCATCGGAAATGTGTTAGTCATTCGAATCGTACACAAAACAAGGGAGATGCACACCCCTACAAATTATCTTTTAGCTAGCATGGCCGTTAGTGATGTCTTCACCATAATAATGATTGCAGCTCGCAGGTTTGCCTTCAGTCAACGTGTACTTGATGAAAATTTCGCCCACTTGGTTTGCAAGGCATCGCCCGTCATTACAACCTTCATTACAATCTTCGCAACAGTTTCTTCCATTACTCTTACTGTGCTAGCCGTAGAAAGATACAACGCTTTGCTCAAGCCTTTAAGAACGGGATTGCGATTAAGTGAGGACAATATTAAAAAGGCCGTCGCTCTGATTTGGGTGACAAGTGTTTTTGTATCCATCCCGAATGCCTTCTCTCAAGAATTCGATCGAAACAATCCCGTTCGCTCAGGATGCTTTGGCCAACGGGATTCAATTACCAATCTAGCGTGGAAGATTCACTTGATTGTATTTAACGCTCTTTTTTTGATACAATCGTTAGTTATGGTTTTTTGCTATGGTTCCTTGATCAGAGGTCTCTACTTCACCGACACAGTTTGCCCAGAAAATGAAACCACTGATGGCGAGAGAAACTCTGAGAAGAAGAAACTTGTTATCACTTTCCTTCTAGCGACTCTCGGTTTTTTGATCGGTTATGTACCTTCTGTGGCTTTCAACATTGTTGTTGCATTTCAGACCAACGCGAAAATAAATATCAACCTGTACTCTCATCTCCAGAATGCGTTTGAGTTTTTGTTTAGCTGCAGTCTATGTTTAAATCCACTTGTTTACGCTTTTCGAAGTACTCACTTTAGAGAGGGCTTCAAACGCGTTCTAACAACTTGTTGGAAGCCAGCACCGCAGGATGACGACGTTCACTGATTCAGATACTTTTTTCTTTTCAAGTCCCAACGTGAACTCGAAGAAAAGCTGTGGACTTAGAACTTCGCAGCAATACAAACAATAGGATTTGTCAATGTTGAATAAAATATTCAAATGATGCCGATTTTTCTGCTTGTTCCTGTTCGTAATTGTGCATTATTATTCTGGGACGATCCTTGCAGTTTGGAGAAAACCGTAGGTTCTTCTGATTTCATTATTAGATCAAGAGATAAGTACATTGAAAGAACCTCCTCGTTATGTACATAAAGGCATAGCTCTGCCAGTTCGAGATACAGAGAGTATTAATGTTCTGCTATATGTTTTGTTCAGTGATTCTTAATCAAACAAAAATAGTCAGGCGATACTTGAAAACAAAGGCTTCGCAGGCGGCGTTTAGTCTTCTAAGATGGCCGTTGTTCTAGTACTTAACAAACTTAACAAGTTTTTTTGAGACACTGTTTATTTGAACTTTTTTTAGATAGAGCTTTCTAAATTACTAGAGTTCTTAGAAGGAGATGGGTTACGGCCTTCGCTGTTATCAACCATTCAAGCTTAACAGACAAACTTGGAAGATATCAGCGAATCAAAAAGATGTCTAAGATAAAAGCAGTTTACACGTCAGGACAACTTTATACGCGTCACTAAATAGTAAGTGGTCATCTTCGACCCGTCTTTCTACTGGATCGGCCTTTCCCGTGGGTTTTCCTCACTTAGACAACGGCCTGAATTCTGGAAAATAGTAAATTCACAAAAGAATGAAAGACGCCAAAGTGACCTGAATATCGATTCTTTAGGTTCAACGTTACTTTTAAGAAATTTGATCATGATTTAAAATTGCCAAGGAAACATCACATCCAAAACAACAATCGTTTAGGCAAAAAATTGGCGCGACAAATTTCATAGAGAGTTTAGGGGGAACTGAGCCATAGCATAAGTGTTCAAACTAAAGATTAGACCATTACTCGTCAAAACCAACGGCTCTTGCGTTTAATAAGGCAAGCTTATAATGATTCTGCTGTATATTCTGATCACAAACTAATTTCTTTTCTAGGGTTCAATTTCCAGCATCAGTGCCGTATATTTAAGGATATATAATTCGTTACTAATTTTGACTGGGTCCATTTTACCCAAGATTTACTCTAAGAGTACTGCTTTTTGTCATCCTTTTTTTAGGTGCATAAATTGTAAAATAAAACGGAAGATAAACAATTTAAGCAGGTGTTTTAAAGCCATGAAGAAACCGGATGACAAAAGTCAATTGTTTTCGTATTACTTTAAGGAGAGTGAAGAAATGGTAGAAACAAATAAAAAGGAAGTAGGAGATAACTGCTTCAAATTTGCTCTTAGCAAAAGAAGCTAGATAAACCGAGCGTGCTTGTTGGTAAGCAGCGTTGAACCCTTTTCACCTGCAGTGTCAATCATGAAGCTATCTGTGATGATTAAATGGCCCCTTTATGGAAAACGTGATGCAAATGGCGTCGGCTTATTAGTCACTTCATAATTAAAATAAAGCTGACATAAAGTTATCGAACAAGTGGTATACCTTGTCAAAAATGGCTTGTCTTTATTTCACAGCGTTGAATGATGGATGGATGGATGGATGGATGGATGGATGGATGGATGGATAGATGGATGGATAGATAGATAGATAGTTTATTAAAATAAATACATGCTGGGCAGCCAGAGGCCAGGGGTACCCAACGACTGTTTTCTGTAACATATCTCTTCGGAGAAGCAAATTTTGCCTGGAATTATCTATCACTTTAGGACGGCTTAAAATTTCTAGATTACTCTTCCATTCTGGTACAATTTTCGAAGCTTATCTTATAAAATGAATCCCCTACGATTTTGTGAAGTTTAATTTTTCATATTTCACTTATCAGGTTAGGCTATTTTTGGTAGAATAAAGGAAGTCTAAAATTTTCGGATTAAGAAATGGGATGAAGAGAGGAATTAGTAAAATTCTCACTTTCGTAATACGTAAAACCCTTGTAATTTCGAAAAGGCTCAAGTTCCCCTAGGATGGCCTAACAGATATATATATATATATATACAAATTTTATAGCTCCGCGTGAGAGGCTGAATTGCGTATTTACAAATAAAACTAAGATAAAAATAGACTATTTACAATACATCAATATTAAAAATTCATGCATATAATATATAAAAGCATTAAAACCGAATCATTTAATTGTACTTTAGGCACGTTGACAAAATAAAAGTGTTCTTAAAACGGTACGTCTTCCACTTTAGAAGTGCAACTGAGTGTCGGTGTTTTCTTAGTCAATATGAGCCTTATTGGCTTCAGTTAATAACTAAATGTTAGGTTTGTTATCCTTGTTGCCGAGGGCAACGTTCAAAACCTTGTCACATATGTCCTCGCAATATGAAATAATGGTTGGAATACCAGCTTCATTAAGTGCCTCGTCATAAGACAGACTGGGGCAAATGGTTGTCAAATGCCCTTTTTTGGACCCGCTCCAGCTCACGCTGTAAATACTTGGGCAGAGTATAAAAGAAAACAGGCGCTGCATAAACTAGAATTGATCTTACACATGTGGCATAAAAGAGAATTAACTATATTACTTTGTGTGATATCGAATGTTCTACCGAACAGTTTATTCTAAAAGGAGACATCTTAAATTCGAAATTCTGTTGACTTAAACGAGCCCTAACAACGGTCTCCAGCATGGAGGGTAGCCTAGATCTGTTCCTTTCTTACTTTCTCATTTTATTTTTTGCCATTGGTTTTATAGGAAATGTATTGGTTATCCGAATCGTTCACAAGAGACGACAGATGCATACGCCAACGAATTACCTTTTAGCTAACATAGCCGTTAGCGATGTCATTGCCGTTGTGTTGATTTCTTGTGAGAAATTTACTGAGAATCAACTTGGACGTGTGTTGTGAGTCATAAAATTTGCGACATTCGCTTGCGAGGCATTTAGTATCTAGTGGAATTTGTATTACGGTTTCTTCTGTTACACTCACAGCTCTCGCTTTAGAAAGATATCGCGCCTTGCTAAAACCTTTCAGAAACGAACTGCGGTTAAAGGAACAGTATCACGTTACTGCGCATGCACCAAACTTTGATTTTTGGACAGGATGTCGCGAAATCAAAAGATGCGAGGAGAGTAAGAGAATCTTGAAAAATCCGTTTGCATCGCGCTTGGCCGGGTTCAATACGACGCTAAAACTTCTCAGGATTATAGATCAATGATATATTGTTCCTGTTAAGTTTTTATTTGGGCAAAATCTGGATTTTTTGGCGTTACTTTTATTGCCGTTGGCTGGAGGACCAAAAGATTGGAAGCACTTTGATGCCGATTGAAGGCTTATTTCTTCTGCTAGCTTCCATACAAGCTCAGATAATTGTGAAAGGAATACGCAGAAATGAAACAGCAACAATAAAGACTGTAAGAAAGAAACCGTTGAGACATTGATGTGACTGAGGAGATCTTGTGGAGGGGAGCTTCGTGAAGCAGAATGTTTTGCAACGACGCGTTAGTAAACTTTTAAATGAATCTCCCTACGGCCGACAAAATCGAACAAACAGGCGCTACACGTTTTGAAAAACTAGTGACATGAATCATAATATCATTCTTGACTAACCTTTGTGGTGATTCATAGCGTTGAGATTGCATTTTTATTTATGTCTTTCAAACGTTTGAGGCTAGAACGCGAGCAAATCAGGCAGATATTACTGGACTTGGAGCGATTGACCTCTGACATGAGTTTCAAATTAGAAAATATGTTTTTAAAGCGAGCAGAACGAGATTTTCGGGTCGCGAGGCGGCCCAGCTAGCGATAAAATCGCGATGAGTCTTCGAACCGCGAGCCAAATTTTTATATAAGACGAAAGACTTCTTCGAAAGTCTAAAATATTACTTGAGAATATAAACAACAAATCTCTGTCGGCGGTGCGGTCCGGAAGGAAATCTTGTCGAGTCAATTTGACAGTTCTATTGTCTTTTGAAGAAAAAACAGATGACGCTCACGCGTGCGCATAATCGGGACACTGTCCCTTTAACAATAGCCATAATAAGAGTTCGTTGCGTTTGATATTAACCTGAGTGGCAGGCGCCGGTTTTTTTTTTTTTTAGTTTTTCAAGATACCTTCTCCCAAATTGGGCGGCCTGTGGCAACCCAGTCATCATTGACGTCTATCGTTACAATCTGTCCGTCTTGTGGTAAAACAAGAGCAATGCTAAGAGCTGTTGTGCCAGCGAATGTTCCTAGGGAAAAGGACATATTAATAGAAAGTATATCTCTCAAAATTATGACGTAATAAAGTTTAAATTCTTCAATTTTGGAAAAAACACGTTAAAAAATTGAATAATTAGTTCAACAGAGGCAAGAATATGTCTTTGTTATGTTTTGAAGAAAATGGAGTGTTACCGTTCCTTGGTAACATTTAGATACAGTCGAAGGAAGCAATGAAGTCTTTAATAATAATAAACGTAATGGCACATATATGGGATCATGAGGTGGTTTATTAATGCCTTTGCACAATCAACGTTTTTATCTAATCAACTACCTCTATCAAAACAAAGTGTGTCAAAACAAAGTGTCTATTTTTCTTACTTGTTATAGGATCTTTGTAATACTTCAGTAACTTGAATGCATCCGGTCCAAAAGGGCACAGTTCCTAAACCGTTTCTTTTCGTAATTTTCGCTGTTTCGACACCACTTAAGTTGGTCCGCACAATTTTGTCATTATCGGGCGTCTTTTGGTCCTTTTTCACTCGAATAGCCGCAAATTTCGCTAGGTTTGTTTTCAAAAAATCCGCTAGATATAAATTAGGGTAGTCTATTCTTGACTACTGCTACTCTTACCTATTTCAAGCACCTTTCTTGCTCCCAGAGTTTTTGCTAGTTGAGCTATAAAGCAGGTTTGGATTGGAAACGTAGGCATTCGGGCATAATCCTCCATTTTCTCCACGATCGCCTATTTTTAAGAAATAAAAGACAATCTTCACACTAAGATCTGTATAACAAATTAAAGGTGGACGCGGTGTTTTATTGGTTCTCATTGGGCGTGAACAGATAAGAATTCACCTTAAAAGGAAATCGCCGCAGATCCGTGAGCAGACAGGTGGAAACGAGGCTGGAGTTAAACTTGTTTTGATACAACCCTTTCTGCTTTCTTATGTAAATCATGTTGTTCTAATGCAAACTAGTATATTTGTAAGCATACCGTAAAATTCCGAAAATAAGCCCCGCCATGTATAAGCCCCCCAAACTCGTAACGCAAAAAAACCCTCCGTTAAATCTTCCCTCCAAATATAAGCCCCCCGGGGGGCTTGTTCTTGGAATTTGCCCTCAAATACAAAGTAAAACAAAGCAAAAACGGTAAGTTTCCTTCCAACTATAAGGCTAGCCCAATTGATTTTGAGATGCAAATTTCCCTCCGTTGATAAGCCCCTCCGAATGTAAGCCCCTCCAAAAATAAGCCCCTCAAAAAGGGCCTTTGAAAAATATGAGCCCCGGGGCCTATTTTCGGAATTTTACGGTAATTTCCAAAAGAAAAGTACTGAGGTCTGCATCAAAACAAGGTCAACCTCAGCCTTACGTTCACTCAAAGGCTAGGATACTAAGTTCGCAACTGTAAAATAGTCTATTCAGGCCCCGGCCGGTTGACTTTTTCGTTGCCGAACTAAATTTTAGTTGTTACCTTATTAATTCGTCAAGCACTTGCGGCTCGCTCCGTGTAAGGTAATGCAAAACACCTTTAGATAGTCTAAATTACACGATGTAGATTCCCAATTCCAGCCGCTGTGTTCTGGATTCGGCGACTGGATTCAGGACTGGGGATTCCGGATTCCTTGTCAGTGGAAATTGGATTTCATACTCCAATCGTTAGTGGGATTACGGATTCCTGAGTTGAATTCCCTATTCGAAAGCCCAGGGTTTCGGATTCCACCAACAAAGATTTTCCGGATTCCGGTATCTAAATAACCTTACACGGAGCGAGGCTGTGATTCCCAGCGACAACGGGAGGCTTAAGTGACGACGACGGCGACGGCGACGGCGACGGCAACGAGAACGGCAAAAAGGCAAAAGGTTTAGATCGGCAAAATAACAACTTTGCACGTGCATCACGCGTTTTTTTGCATTTCTTTGCTGTCGCTGCACGACTTCAACGTGAAAGTGCCTAATTTCACGTTTTGTCGAGGACGTGAACGAATTAAGACAACGACTTTCTTTCTCTTTTCCTGAACTTTGATACAGTCTTTTAGAATTCCACTTCAGAAAAATTTGCCAACATTTGACGAATTGAACGAGTTAGAATATGCTCTATAAAGCTTGAGGTAAAGCGAATTCACGTTTATATTCTAATTCGCTACCCCGCTCAAACGAATATAAAACATTTAGCATGTAACAAGCATCCACAACTGGGGTGTGTCAACACGAGCCGTGTGCGACCCTCTTTATTATGCCCTCATCAACAAAATGGATGGAAATAATACAGAATATTAACTTGGAAATGTAAAAAATTACAGCAAGGAAAACAACCTTACAAAATGATCTAAACTATTCTCGTATAAAAATGATTCAGTAAACATACAAAATGTGCTAAACCTTTCATATAGCAGCATGCAAAAAACTACGTTTAAGAGAAACTGACAACCCCTGGTCACTGGGTATTTAATTTTGAGGGCGTAGGGACGGTCGTAAGACGCGAATGAATGTAAATGAGAACAACTCAAATATATATAGCCTACCGCTATATGAAGCAATAGAACAGCATACCATGTAAAACCCCAAAGAAAAGGTTACAGAACCCATGATAAATACATTTATGTGAAGTTTCGTAGACGTCGCGCGACCCGTCGTTGTTGCTTTAACCCAAAAAACTAAAAATCGCCTTCTGCCGATTTTTTCACCGGATTTTACATTAAATGGTCAGACTTGGTTGTTTTATGCTGAAAAGTGTTTTTTTCTCAAAAAGCTTGGTACGCCTGCATGCTGATTCCGAATGCGTTAAAGTTTCAATGAGAAGTGACAAACACTTTGTATCGATGCTCGACGTTAACGGCTCTCTTTTTGCTGTGTTTGTACACATCGGACCTAAAATGGCACCAACGTTGGAGACCAAAATTCCCCCAGTTTTTCCTACTTTCTTTCTATCATTTTGGGATCGAGCCTGGCCACGTACGTTTCCATTTCTTCACCAGATATCTGCCTTGCTAGGCGCCGGAAGGTATGACGGTACGTGGCATAACTAAAAACAAAATTATAGGAGAGAGAAGAAGGCCTTATATATAATATTTCAATAGCAAAGCGCCCAAATTTAATAAGTCAAAGTGATCAATTTGCAATGTTTGTCTGACTTTTGTCTTTGCTCAATTGAAATGTAGAAACAAAATAGGGGGGAATCGTTAATGTTAATTTTTATTTGTTTGACTGAATTTCAGTTCTATAAATAGTTGAAACTAATTAAAATGATAATCAGTATATACGCTTCCAAGGTTTCTCAAATTTTGAATGGGACTCAGTTAGAGAAAAACTGTCGAAACGGCTGGGAAGAACACCTTAAAATCAGTAAATCTGTTACCAAATTTATAGGTCATATGTTGAAAATGACAAAGATATAGCTTCGAAAGTCCGTAATTTTACAAAAGTCTGGCGCACCCATTGCATATTATATGGAGGGGGGCAAGCCCTCCGGTCATACAAACCTTTGTAAAAATTCGCGACTTTGCATGATAGCTTTGCTCGTTTTGGATGCATCACCTTTAAAGTTGGTAGGTTTACTAATTTTAAGGCGCTCTTTAATTCCAACAATGTCGTTGGATATTCACTGACTGGTCCTTACTGTTCTTTAACAAAACTTAAAAAAAAACAATAACAACCTTGAAAGGGTCTATTCCCTTTCCGGTTTCATCAGGTTTCCAAACGTACTCCACTAAGGGGAGGCAAACTTATGAAGCTGGTTTTGGAATAAAGGAATGGGGATATTATCAAGATGTGAGACCCGAAGTTATGAATTCTAGCTTTTTTTTTATAACCTACCTTTCTCAGTTCAGCAACTGAGTGAGGCTCTGGGCAAGAATGTTCAGCCACGTATTCTAGAAAAGTTTTTAAGCCATCAGTCTGCTTAGGACCCCGAGCCGACTTTGGAATGTAATCATCGGCGTCCCTTCGTGATCCGCGAAATTTCCCGAGAAAATAACCAAAAGCAAGCGAAGAGCACACAGCTCCAAAAAGAGCTACTGTTAGGCTGCTCATTTCTTGACTTTCACCTTGGTATTTCACTTAAACAAAGTAAAGCGACTACGATGATAAGGCTCGCGCTCTGTACCCATTCCCGTCAATTTTCCCGTCATACAATGCCTGCTCTCGCTTCTGACTCGTCTCCAGCACCCCGCTTTAAAAGTCCGTGTTCCTCACTAAGCCTTGAGGAACCCTATGGAAAAGGCAGTTTTGGCCTTCTGGTTTAGTCAGAACTTAGTCTGGCGCAAAATTGATAGCCGAATGTATTTGCGATCGTGGTTCTTTTTTTTACCTTTCTTTCACATTTAACTTTGAGCGGGAAATACTAGCTAATACTTCCACCTGCGTTTTCACTTTACTTTTTAGACGCCTTCTTAACTATAGACTTGCGATGTGGTTAGTGATAAGCGCTTGAACTATCATAATGAATCTATTTGGTAAGTGCTAAGCCTTGCTATAATTTTAAAGGCTTGGCTGAACTTCACGGCTTTTCCTGATCTGCCGTTCCTCCTCTAGCTAACTATTACACCTGGTGGCTAATCTTAAAGACTTGTCATTGACCATAATGTGAATAACACATTTATTGATCGAAAGTCCCTTAAAAGCGAGGTTGCTTCGAGTATCCCATTTCCAGTTCAGCTCAGCATAGTGGATCAAAGTCTAACACGTGAGTAAGGCGTGCAGGAGTTTGGATTCGAGTTGTAGTTGGATTTCGAGTTGAAATTCGAGTTATGTTTAGAGCCGGTTTAAATTTTTTTGCGCGTTATCCATGAACGCGAGTGAAAAGAAAAATATGGTAACTGAAGAATACCCTGTCACTCGACTGTGTTATTGGCGAACATTGAAGGGTCCTTCGATCTCTTCCTAGATGAAGAATCTAATATGAACTAGCTTTTTATCAAAATAATTTGTCGCCCGCGTGTGGCTGTCACCTGACAATCTTTTTATAGACCCTTTTTAGCTTAATGTATGTTTTTTTTTATCAATTCAGACCACGTGATACTCCGAAGTGGATCATGCTTTTTGTCTCTTCGTAAATTGCGCATGCATATGGCATTAACAAGAAACAGGGGCACCCAACGAGAATATAGTGCAAATATAGGTTTTTTTTTTATTCCCTAAAAATTTTTCATCTGTTCGGATTTCCTAGCTGAAAGTCTAGTGATCCGAAAATTATAGGGATCAAAACTTACCTTTTCGAAACTTTCAGCCAGAAAAAAAGCTGCCGAAAATTCTAGGTGACCTATTGAGGATAAAAATCCTTTAAAAAAGGGTAATTATACCACTTTTCAGATGTTCGAAAATCCTAGAAGAGGCAGGCAGGCAAGAAATTTTACAAGAAATGTACCGAAAATTCTAGATCTCAAATCGGCCAAAATTGACGTTGGGAGCCTCTGTTTTCTTGTAAACATCATATAGTCTGAAACGGGAAAACTAAACATACAAGCTACGCAAGCCTGTTTTAGTTCTATTATTAGTAGTAGTATTATTGTAAGTTCAATATTTATTTCATGGCAACAAACTAACTCAAGATAAAATCACCGGTCGAATATTAGTCAACCTCAATAGCATAACATCCGAGATTGTCAAAATTGGAGAGCTGTTTTTCTTGGATGAGCGAAACAAGATGTAGATTGAGGAATCACGCTGTCGTTGCTTTTGAAATAGCTGAAGACTATAGTTATTTTTTGAAATTACGCCTATTATTTCATCGTTTTCTCCCTAAAAAATGATGATAAAAAATAGTGTACAAATACATCATTCATCTTCGGCGCCATGAGACTGCGAAAAGATAAGTTTGTATCAATAAAATTGACTGGTGTTCTAAACTCTCCTTCTTTCTGATTAAATTCGAGGTGAATTGCAATTTGGTTAGCTGCCTCAGTTATAAGGTACACTGAACAAAGTAAAATTATGAACATAAGTACTTTTGAACTTAAAAATAAATTCTTAAAAGATTTCTTTACGTCATAGGAAATTTTGAGGCGATCAAATTTTGATTTATTGATAAATGACAAAACACCAGCGATGATAAATTAAGTTAAATGACTTCAAAACCTTGAACGGAATACGTTGGCTTTATAAATTAATTTACTCACACTTTATTCGTGGCACAAAGGTAATATTTCATTTATTAACTGAAATGCAAATGTACTTGAATCGAATCGAATAAATGTGAGATAAAGGCAAATTATTTCTAAACAGCAAATCAGACTTTACCCTGAGTGGTTGTCAGTCATTGGTTTTGATTTTGTAAGATCTATAAGATTTCGGCAATTTGCCAAATACATACTTGAGAATACAGTTCAATTACTCAGTGTGTGACTAACGATATATCTCAGATACTATAGCACAAAACAAGAAGTAGATGCTAAAATAACACAACTCTAAACCGTTTACGCACTTTTATCGACTCCTCTGGAAACCAGGATAGAATCAGATTGAATAAAGTTATATATATTACAGCCTGGCATTACATTCACCCTGGGATCTGATTCAGGTATGTGCTTACTGTTGTTTATTAGCATTTGAGTTGCATCATTTTTTACCAAGGAAAAAGGAAGTTTTAGAGCAATATAGTTTCAAAGGTGTTAAACCCTCGTTTTTATAATTAGAAGTATTATTATTTGCTCTATGGCTTCAGATGATTTATTTTTCTGAACACATACAAAATGACTTGTTCTGTCACGTTTTACAATTCTACTGTTGAAATCTAATGCTGGCTTCTTTTTATAAAGAAAACCTCAAAGTCTAACAGTATAGGAAATAAGAGATTGCTGTAAAGTACAACCTGTTTACAGCTGGGGTCTAAGCAACTTACCAATAAAAATTATAACTAAATCCGTGATACAAAATCTTAGACTTAATGCTTTCGTGTCGTTGTACTGTCAAAACAGTAATTTGATAAAGATAAAAAATTCATTCCTGCACGTCCGATAATCTATATTTACACAGTGTCGGCAATTGTAAACGAATTATTTTGCAACACAAACATTTTTGTTTACGACAGACGACGCTTGTTTCTTGAGGAAGGTGAATATCAAACTTTTTTGTTACCATGAATAGTATTTTCTGCTACAAGGAGGCAGTGGTTGTGACGTCACGTGTGAGCATGTCCTACATGCGCATTTATAGTTAATTACGAATTTAAAAGTTATATTAATTGTTTGTGCACCCTAAAAGCACGGGGAAAAAAGCTCATTTAAAATTGAAGAATATTTCTATTAACCGTCGTTCACTAATAGAAGTTAGAATGCTTTTCAAGCTTTTATCAGACTTACAATCGTTCACATCAAGTTCATTTGACAATATCAACCATATATATGTCGTTAATCTTCAGATATGAATTCTGCATGAATATAATGAGATTATGACCACATTAAGCCATTTTTACAACCGGAAAAAACAAAACATAACGATTCTGGAAAATTTTAATATTTCCGCGAACTCAAAATAGATATTGCTAGCAGACGGAAACACCATTATCGTTATCAAAATTTTTTTAATTGAATTTCTCGGCTAAATTGTAGAATTGTTCCTCTGTTTCATTCTTTACGAAAGGCTTACATTTATGTTTACCCAAGCTATCGATATCAGTTTCGAGAGCACGTAAGTATTCACCGAGCAAGTTAACAGATTGCGAGATTTTTGAAAAGTGTGTTCCATTTAATCTCTAAACGGATTTTCCTGAAACTAAAAATGATAAAAACCATATTTTTGTAGGCAAGCATAGACCTGCCCGATTGAAACTAACATTTTCTCGCTTTTCTTTTAACAGTGTCTAAAATTCAGGAAAAGCAGAAAAATCTCCATGACACCTTAAGTCATATGACGTGCAAAGAATGATGACTGTTGTCGAGTAAGTACTAGTAGATTGTCCAAGCAACGAATAAGTCCTCCGGGAAAATATTTTTGATTGAGGTTCCATACATGATGTTAATCCCTAATACGCCAGGGAATTTTTACGTCGATAACCGTTTTGGCTCCTTAGTTAAGTTAACAACTAGCTCTGTTTTAGTCCGGTTCTGGCCCCATTCTCTCTATTACAGAGGGGCCGGAACCGGACAAGCTCTGTTTGGGCCCCGCCTTGGGACCAGTTGAGTGTAGGACCAATGTGATGCGTATGCCTCGCGTGGGCCCTCGTGTCCCGTTTTTATCTACCCTTTTAGGGTCCTTTGAGGCTCATAACTTTTTCAACATTTTTTTTTGATCTGTGCATTGTTTTTGTGGTTCTTTTCTTTGTTCATTGTTTTTATTGCTTCAGTGAAATTTTACTTTACAGTGCTGTTATACCCAGTAAAGTTATAAATTAAAACAACATAAACAACCGACCTAACTAAGGCGTAACTGCTAAGGTCTAGCGTTAACGTTAGGCGTTTAGCTAGTTTGGAAGTCGCATAACAGATGAATTAGCCATGTTAGCTAGGCCGAGGTTTTCCTAAGGCGTAAGCAATCGTAGAATGACACATTAAGTGGTTTTCTTTAGATAGCTTGTTGTGTTAATGAGATACAAAACTCTTATGAGACTATTTTAATTGATCTTTAGTTATTTAGTTCAAAAAGGCCTCCCTGTTTTCAATTTCACTGCTAGGTGCGGGACTCAAGTTGATATACGAAACATACAAGATTGTGAAATAAGGTAACGTATTTAGAGAACTTCACGTACTCGAGATGATTCAAGATGTGAATTTCTCAAAATAGGAAATGAGCAGATAAAAACAGCTCAAAACAATTCTTATGGTTACAAAAATTGCGTGAAACTGACTAATTTATGTGTAGAAATAATGAACACCAAGCGACAAGTAACGGGGAAACTTGGTCACGTGGTACAAATTTGCGTTTGCCGTTTGACGTAAAGGTGATGCTTAACCTCTCGTAGTTTGTTTGGTCGCTCACTCACGGCAAAGGATAGCTACTTCACCAGAGAAAGAAAGGGACTAGATGGGACCTGAAAGTAATTTGAAAAACGGGCTTTATGGAAAGGCTACGCCTTATTCTTTCACTCTTGTGGTATAGGAAAGTTACTAGAAGGCAGGAAAATTCTCGTAGTTACTTAAGAGAATTAAGAGAAGAAATAAAGAGTCATAATGGCTCTTGAAGAAATCGAACTGTAACTGCCAGG
Organism: Porites evermanni; assembly: GCA_942486025.1. Lineage (NCBI taxonomy): Eukaryota > Metazoa > Cnidaria > Anthozoa > Scleractinia > Poritidae > Porites > Porites evermanni. The sequence continues at coordinate 46,399 of CALNXI010000284.1, forward strand.
GAAAGGGCGTCAAGTAACCCTCACTCGCTGACTTAACAGGAATAGAGAAAATGTTGTTCTAACTTTAGAATCTGAGGATGAAATTCTATGCAATTACCAGGGAAATCTTTTAAGCAGTTTTTTTGCACGGTACAATTTTACAAATAAAATTTAGGATTTTTCTCAATTTTCATATTTTACAATAACTGAGCGATTCCTCGCGCGCTGATTGGTCGAAAGCTATGTTCAATAAGAGTACAGACCATGGAAATAACGTAATGGTGCCGTTTCTAGTTATCTCTAGCCTGGGACCAGACTCCGCATTGTGGGAAAAAGGAGAAAAAATCGGCGTTGGCGAAAAAAAAAACGGCGTGCGAATGGCAAAAAGGGTGCGCCGCCCTTTCCCCCTCCCCAGGATACCGCTCAGCTCGCTTCGCTTGGAATTGCCGATATTTTTTCTATTTGACCCCGTGTTTTGGCTTTTTCTCCCACTGCGGAGCCCGGTCCCAGGCTAAGCTACCTCCAGATTAGGTGACCACAGCTTTACCAAGTCTTAGTTCATTCTTCGATTCGTTGGTTTCAGATTGTTGCCACATCGCAATTGCACAAGTGTAGCTGTTCAGGTGGAGGAAGAGGACTTTGAACAGCAACCAGCTGACGAAAAACAGATAACAAATGATGTGTAAGGAACTTCTTCTGGATCAATTCAAGTTTTTGCGAAACTGCCCACCTACCCCTCCCTTTAGCCAACATTTTGCACCAAGTGAGAAGTAAGTGTTTATGTTGACTTAGGGGAGGGGTAGGTGGGCAGTTTCCCGGAAACCTAAATTGATCCCTTCTTGTGTTTTGCTAGTAAAACAAACACGTGGTAGAACATCCTAAGGAGTTTCGCATGCACTTTTTCCAAGTCATGCATAGCATACAGCTCCATTAATTAATTATGGTGCAAAGAAGAGTAAACTAAGAGAAAATCAGGGGCAAATATGATAAATACCTCATTTGCATCCTGACACGGGCTTAAAATTCGAGGGCCAATACAGCATTTACCATCTTGCCCCTGATTTCCCATTCCATCTTATATATTTGCCCCGAGCAAAGTTAATTATATGCAATTTTTATTTTTCGTGCAGTACAGTCACGTGCGCAAAAGAAAGAACTGAACGTCACGAGTCGAACGAAACATTTTCTTGGCGATAAAAATGCTGTGCACAACCTAACCTGAGATCATACGCCTCCTAAATCCGCGTCACCAAAGATTATATAATCAGACGTCTGTACGATCCGAACGCAGGCTAAGTGCAATGTTGTCCAAGTATCACCCGATTTAAAACAAAAACGTTCTTGCGCTTAATGGCAAATCAAGCAAAAACAACTTGTTGACGACACTGATGACGACGCACATCGTTCTACCAATGGCAGACCGGCAAATTGAGCACTGGAAGTCACGTTCAGTCCATTCTGCTTCCTTAAATTTCATATTGAACGCGCAAGCGAACCTGGTCCTCACTAGCGACGCGAGCATAAGCTGCATAAGCCTTCTGACCATAAGGAGCTTTTCCGCTAGCAAGAACGGCCGTGATAAAGCCGCATAAACATAAACACAATAATATATCAAAACCTTGCGTTTTTCTTATACTTATGCTTATGTCACTTATGCTTAGTGCGTGTTGCATGCGTCGCTAGCGAGGACCTGCTATTCGACTACAAGCTGCATGCGATGTTGGACATTTGAGTTTAATCCAGCTTTCCTCGGTCACATATGCCTGAAGCCCTAGTCAAAAGTAGCCTGTTTACAGTGTCCTGTTTTTCAGTAACACTATGTCGACTAGATGGAGCGCTAACCATTACGGGCAATCATCTTGGTTTCAAATGTATCAAGTCTCACCCGAGTCTAACCTGGGGAAGAGTAAACGCACAGTACCCCTGCCGTGATTTGAAACCGAGATGGATGCTTGCAACCGTGAGAGCTCGATCTCAATGATCGAACAACTCTGCCCGGAACCCCTTATTATAGAGATTAAGCATCGCGTTTACGGCAAACGGCAAACGTGTGAGATTCAAGTTGAGAAATTTTCAAAATGAGAAATGAGCAGATAAAAACAGCTTAAAACAATTCTTATGGATAGAATTGGCGTGAATCTACCGATTTTCGTGTAGTTATAATAAACAGTAGAGACAAGTAAAGGGGAAACTTGGTCACGTGGTACAAATTCACGTTTGCCGTTTGCCGTAAACTCTATTTTCTAACTCTCAGCTTTTTTTCTCTTTCCTAGCCTCTTCTTGCTTTTTTGTTCCTTTTTTATACATAAAGTAACGCCAATTTATCACTATCTAGGGAAGACGCAAGGAAGCCTCTGGAATACCGTTGTGATTATTGTTACGGTTGTTTGCTGTGTGAAAAAGAACGCCCCTGGTATAGCCTGCACGGAAAGGGTGCGTTGCTTTATTGTACTAACAACGTTTCTTCTTAATATCAAGATACAAAACCAGTCTGCTCTCTGTGTACCCTGGGTAACAGAGGTACTTTTCTCGAGCTTGCGTGCGGAAGGATGCTTCGGTGACGGCCGCAAACTAGGAATTTTTCTGCTAAATGCCGAAGTCACAAGTGGCGAAGCCAACCCCGTCACGTCCAAATTCTGGACTAAGCCGATGTAACCGTGCTTGCGATTAGCTCGAGGCTATCAAAGCAATAGCGATGTGGTCCAGAGGCTTTTCGCGCCAGTCACCACAGTACAAAGACTTGACTGAAATCGGCATGACCGAGGAGCCCATGGTTATAGGCTCCTAGCATGAAAATTCTCTGGCACCAAAGGTATTCTCCGTGCTCATTTCCTACCCGAAGGGACCCTAATAATAGAACCACGCTTTTCCAGTTAACCCAGCAAGTACAGACTTGTCCCCAGTCCTTTTTTTATTTGTTATTGGAGAGACGCGCATGGAGTTATGTATCACAACGACGCTATATTCCCTTTGTACCTTTCCATGACACCCAGCGTCCCTCATACCGTTACCCCAATCCAGTCTCCCCGAAAATACATTAGAATTTTGTTCTCCTCAACTGCGACAGTTTTATCGTAGTTTTATAATGTTATTGTAGTTCATTGTTGTATTTTGTGCATGTCAAGAGAGGATCTTCTCTAGCTACAGCTAAGAGCCATTATGGCTCTTGCTATAGTCTTACTTCGACCGCCACTGTTTTTATTTCCCCTTCTCGATCGCTGTCTTGTTAAACTATATATCGTCAGACTCCCGACCGCCGTGATTCTGTACATCTTCTTTCCCAGTTTTCATCCCATTTGATTTCTTTCCCACTTTTTTCCGGTTTCCTTTACAGTCTCTCAACGGACCACACTTTACTCCATTTCAACTTCATTGCCCATCTCCAGTCTGACCCTTTCTTATTACTAGCTACTAACTGCATGTATTTTCCTTTATATTGATACTGTTCACCCTTTCCGCTAGATGCCCAAATCAATGTAAATAATCCCAACTGCAAAACTGAGTCATACTAAACTATTTGAGTTTCTCTTTCAGCCTGTCCGTGGGTGTTACTCCTGACGCCTGGTTACCTGGTGCTGGGTGTAGTTCTAATGCCTTTCTTTATTCTTATTGGCTTAGCCTACTGCGTAGCAGCCGCCATTGAATAACGACTGTTCTCGTCCGCAAAACTTACTCCTACCAGCTGCTTACAGATATTTACCCTTAACCCTTAAACGTAATATAAAGTTAATGCAAAAAGTTGTCTTCTTTACGGCTAATGATCAAATTTAAGCGTTTTTTTTTTTTTTGGAATAAAGAAATTTCTTCTTCAATGGTTGGTTTTCAATTAATTGTTTTTAGTGAAAACCATTCTACATTTTAACCTAGCGAAGAGCAATCAAAGTAAGCAACTTTCAAAATGTGTAGTGGACAAGATCGCGCGACCGATTACATTTACAAAAAAAAAAAACCGACGAGACCTGGCATACAGCTCTTGCTGCAACCAAAGTCTAAATATATTAAAGCGATCAATCAGTCGTGGATCGAGTCATCGAGATCATCTCATTGTTGTCGGCGTCGCCAAGCGACCGGACGAAATAAACTTGATAATCGCATCAGTGTCTTGTGACTGACGTTCATCACTAGAGAAAATAGGAACAAACTGCCTTAAGTTATATTCAAAAGACAATATATTAAGACCTTTTAAATTCAATTACCATATATCGACTGTTAAGTTTCCGGCTCCACTGCCTAAAGGCGCACAGAATGGGCTCCTAGATATTAGTGATGTCAAAGCCACTGTTGCGTTAAAGGACCTGAAATATTTATATGTCAATTTTGCATTACTGACAGTTGTTCCCATGAAAACAGAGATCTTCAACCAGTACTCTCTAGTACTTGTTTATCAGTATATTTTAAAAATAAAATTGTACTTGAAGTTTGGATTTTGACCACTCCCAAGTGGGTGAGTACGGGTGGTCGAATATCACAAGTGACTAAATATTTTATGCTTGGTCAATCTGCTTGATAAGTTAAATTGAATATTCGAGGACGTATTACACTTCTGTTACTACTGATGAAGTGTGAAGTCTTAACATTTCTACCCCCAATAGCATGTGTTACATGAATACACACACCGTGAATACCCAAGCCCTTAGGGCACAATTACGCATTGCCGACCACTTGTATCATTTCATGACATTACACAGTTATGAATCTATGTTGTACGTGAGTATACTCAGCGATGTCCTTAGAATATGTGAATTTTAATACTGAGTGTTAATAAGCTTCCCTTCTATGAAAAGGGTAACCGGGTTTCCTGACCGTTTTGTCGCCCTCACGTTTCGGAAGGTTTATTTGAAAACAGTCACGTACTTAGGGACAGCCGCCACCAACGTTGTTCCTGATTGTTTTGTTTCCATGTCTCTCAGTTTAAATCTGGGCGGCTGCAGTAAAAAATAAAAAGTGGGGAAGAAAATGTGAAAGCTAAGTAAAGTAGGAGAATAATAATGCAGAGAATATTACGCAAATGCATTGAAACGTTTCGTAGAAAGGAAAGTTCTCCTATCTTCATTTTTCCAGTAGAGTTTACATCACAAAGCTTAATATGACCCCACATGAAAAAGGTCAAAAAATGTTATTTCTCTAGCTATGTTATCACCACGTTCAATGCCAAGGCTATTTTGAGCATAAACATCAAATATCGTTCTCAATCGCTAATTTACAACAGACTCGGAGTTTGATTGTAGATACAATTTGAGACCGCTTTAAAACATGTTCGAAATACTGTAAGTATATAACCTTCCCATTTTCTGGCGGTTTACAACTTCGACGGCAACATTGCTGGCTACAATCTAGAAAGTATTAAAAACATAATACTTTAAACGTTTTCTGTATTATGCTGTGCCCACAGCGGAACAAAGGTTATAGTGTCGTGGATAAATCACGTACGGAATGAGTAAGGTATTATTTTCACTTGCTGTGAGCAGGACTGGTAATCAGAGACACGAAAGGTACACCAAAAACTGACAAAGCGCGCGGCAATTTGCTTGAAATTTTTTCCACAGTTCTACTTTGGATAGCTTTGGCCTTAAAACACGGACGCAGTGCGATTTATTGCGGTTTTTCCGTTAAACATTCATTTATTGTATTGATTCCGACTATTGCGTACGACGCGAAAGTTGTCTAAAGTTGTGGCGTATATCGGTTCTAGCGGTCTGGCCTGAAAAACGTACCCGCTCTATATAAACTACAGGTATGTACATGGTTATTTTTCCTTTTGTCCTTCTTTAAGTTCTCAGTTTGGTTCGTAAAATTGAAAATGAGTAACATAAATTCAAAAGCGAAGCCAGAGAGATTGCATTGGCATAGGAACTTATGAAATCTGCGCGGTACGGCGGTTAGGTATCCACTGTTCATATGGCGTCATGCACGTTATAACCAACTTTTTGAGATTATAAACTCACAGTTCGGCCTTTAAAGCTAAGAAACGAACATTTTGATATAAAGCGTCCAATTTTCTGAACGAAACTGATCACTACGGCCAGAAATAGCTTGCCAGATCTCAACTTATGCCTTAGGGAAATGCTTAGACTGATTGCGGTCTAATGTAGTTGCAAGCTATTTCTGGCCTCAAGCCTTTTTTATTTAAACGTGGTCTTACCCAAGCTTCAAAAATTCAATTTTGGGCATGCATGTAAAATCCTTTGCAAAACTAGTATCGAGTGAAAGGGCTGCTGGTCATGAAAAGGCTTCATTTGAATGGTGGTTTCTCCGAAGTCAAAAACTAAGGGAGATCCCCTAATTTCCTGTAAGCTGTGTGAAACCAATATAGTTTTTACACACTCTGATCTTTTCAGAGCAATTAACTTAACATAACTGTCCAAGAATGAAATTGCTTCATGCATTCAAATTTCAAAAAAATTTCATACTCAAGGTCCTAAGCGAAAAAAAAGAAAGTAGTTACGTAATAATCAATACACAACAAATGATTTGGGATGTGTTTTTAGGCAACATTTTACTCAAAGAAGAATAAGTTATTTGAGTGTTGCTTGTGAATCGTGTTATGGAAGTAGGGCTTCAATCGCAAGTCATTCTTTGAAGCTATCAGACACGAAGCTAGCCGGGAAGCGTGGGATATATAAATATATACTCCACGCTTATATATAGACTTGATATAGACAGTAATATGATAGGCAAATGCACTGGAGACTGAATAAAAGGAGGCCTTGATGGCCGCAAATAAAACAAGCACCTATAACAAGCCGTGAACAGTTTCTAAATAGCTGGTACTGACTCAAAATCTTATTAATAGTCTGACACTACAGGAAAAGGATACTTTTAATTGGGACTAAGCATCTTGATTAATTAAAACAAAAACAATAACTGAACCACACCTTTTGCCGATCCCGTGACAGTCTCGTTACTTGACCTACATTTTACGGCAAGGTGAACCCAAAATTGCCATTCGCTGATTTCCATGACTCATGTGATCAACCAAAAATAACATGGAATTTAAAAGGATTAATTAGAAATTGTTATTATTTTTTGCTAATACTTTTTAAAATACACAATGTGATCATGTGTATCTCTCGTGAGTTTAATACTTCCTAAAATGGCCAGACAGCAACAATATATTTAGTTACGCCTGAACCACGTAAGAACACCAGGAAACTACGTCAAAAGGAAACCGCAAAGAGGGACGCTCCATTGACCGAATAGTTTTAAGAAATCGCTCAGAAATAACGCTTTTTGCGTTGGTAGAGCTTCGACCCGTTTTCGTTACTTCTTATTAACTAGGTTAGTACATCACTATACCTTAGAAAACGCAGAAATAGCGCGTGTTCTACCCGCTAACCTTAGAATATTTAGGTATAATGTGCACGCGATGCGATCCTATAATTTGAGCAGTTCACCCAACATTTGAGACAGCGGAAGTCCGTAAAGGAGAATAGATTTTCCGTTTAAAGAAAGGAAGTTATGTGTTGCTGTTCGAAAAAAATAATAGGATGCTGATTATTCTGTTTTTTCTACAATTACGAAATGGAGGTTCGGTTTCAAGGGGGTTCCAACTTTGGGCGCAAGGAGAAACCCCCATGTCGTTGTTTATCGAGGATTTGATCGAGGATAACTTACGCGCTTTCGCATGACTTTTAAATTCCTTTGAAGTCACTGTTTGTATGAACTTTGAAAACGTAACTCATGAAAAGGAACATTCATCCTGTGCTAAAATAAAGCTGAGCAAATTTTTGGTACTTCTGAGACAGTTTACTTAGAAACGGCACTAAGGAATTCGAAAGTACTTTAGCTCACTTAAAATCACCTGAAAGTTCCCAAAAAGCATCGATTATTCCCTCTTCCACTTTCTGATCTATACTTATTTTGTATTCAGCGGTTTAAAAGAGCTTTAAATTTACACCGTTTCAGTTCTAGTTGGGATCTTGAACTTATGTTACCTGCAAGAGGCTATAAATGAGTTATTACTATGGTCGATATTTTTAGCACCCTGACCACGTGACTCACAAGGAACACGTCGATCAAAAACAAACACGTTTTCTGCCAGCTGCCACCAAACTAGCGAAGGTTCCTTGCCGGTATTCATTTGTACGTGAAAAAAGTTCATTCCGCTTTCAAGTTTGCTCTTTGGTGGCCACTTTCTTAACTGTTTCACTTAAAAACTTCTTTTACACTTCAGCAAGACAATCTTCTGGGCTTTTTTGCAGAGGTAAGGGCATTTCTTCATCAGTGAATACACGTTTTAGCATCATACGTGAAATTTGATGTCAAAAGATGGCATGGTCGATTTCCTCGTTTACTTCCCTTGGCATCGTCGATGATATGTGATGGGTTTGCCTGCTAAAAAAGCGGTTAAATCGCCTAACTACCAAGGAAAATACTATTTTGTGTAATATTTCTGCCTCAAACCGTTTTTTTGCGCGCAAATTCAGTGACATACGGCTGAAATTTTAGAAATTTTACGTGATTCTTTATTAGCGTATGAAACGTGAGCGATCCACCATGTTCAGTCATATGCAGCATAGATTTTTTTGGACGTTTTATTTCATTTTTTCAGTCCTTTAATCACCAAATCGACTTTATTCGCGGTGTTTTCTCCGAAATACCAGGTTGGTTGTAATTTAAACAACTCCCGTGTTCGGGTCAAAGGCATGATCTCCTTCACGTTTTAGTAATGCGCTGCCGCCATACTTGACATACCGGCGATACTCCGCGTGTTGGTTTTCAGGGGTGGAACAAACTCCTTTAGAGGATTACATTCCCTGTGACCAATAAGCTTTTTAACATTTGTTGTTCTTGAACGCTTTACAGCAGACCTTTTTGATGATATATGACGAAGGTGAAACGAAAGCCAATTGTCCGCACGTGCAGTTTCCGTTACTACACGTAAATTACAGTTTTTCTATGCCTACCGTCTCGCACAGTATTCTAGGCATTATTGAATAATACTTTCAGAGTTGAATAAACCTATATCGGGGAAAATTTCTTTTCACTTCATTTTGGATTGGGAAGTGGAAGAATCGCCGAGTATCCCGTCGTGCAATGAAACTGTTTGAGCTCCGCACGTGTAAGCCATCACTTTCCCTCTTGTATTCACGCGTAAGTGGGCTTTGCGCATAAATTTGATAACAGCTTTCAATTTATTTTCATTATTAAGGAAATAATTGTTCTTCATGTTTTGCTTTGCAACGGAGGCTTTTAAAATAGAATACTAGTTCTGTAGAATGCATTAACGAGTTTACAGGTGTAACTCAGTTTCCGGTAGATATTTTTTATCTGAGAATGTTGCCAGCGGAAGCAATATGGAATGTGTATTCGTATGCGTACTAAATTTGACCCCGTCTCCGGTTCTGGAAAAGACCTTCCGAATTAACAGACGTGTAAAACTCTTTATCTAGTTAATATTATGTATGTCACCCTTTTTAAAAATCACATCTTAAAGGAAAAAAGAAAACTCACAGTCCAAGCAAGTATGAAAGAACAGCAGGAGTAAATGGTTAGAAATCGAAATTTCATTTTTTTGTGAGATCTTTCTAGAAACAAAAAGTGCATTAATGCTTGATCAGACATTGTTAGTTTTACCCACTTTAGGCCCAGTTAATACGTGATGCGTCTGCTGTGCCAAACTTAATAACTTAGTTATGATTGGGTTCAGTAGAACTACAACTTCAATTCAGACATTGTGCCAGAGTGCAAGTTAATGGTAATCGATAACAAAATATATAAGTTTCAAAAAATACATTTTCCAAATTTTATGAAGTTAGTTTGGCTTGGCATAAGTGCAACATTTTAATCACTAGCCTCATTTATTAAAAAATTGGATAACGCTATACACCTGATCAGTCTGTAAGTATTGGATAGTGCAATTGGTTTTTCCTAATGTTTACCATCCGCTAGGTAACGTTATTCAGCTTTTGAACAACTGAGGCTATCGATCTGTACTAGAGTCGTGCAGCACTTGTCGAACTTGATTGCTCTGCCGAATCAAGTTCAAACCTTTGATTCAGACATTGTACTTTGCCATACACTCAGCATCCTGGATTTCTTATTTTCTTCTTAGAGCACAATCTTGCTGTCCCATTTTAGGGCTTTCAACAGAGGGTGTGGTCATTGTTTTACAGCAGAGCCTTTCTGTTTGTTACACTCTTCTGATAAGCCACAAAAAGAGCAAAACGGCTTTCACAAGTTCCAATCCACTCTACTGAAGTTGATCTATCAATGTTGTGTTTATGTCTTGCAAAGTCAGTTTTTACATAGTCGATCAGCTTGGCAGATGTATGTTCTTTGAATGTAAGTTAGCTGCAGCCATCTATTCTTTGTGTGTTCTCAATCAAATCAAATTGTGAACAATGAATAATTGGATTCATTTCTTTATTAAACGATTTCAGAAGGAGATTCGTAGCACAACTGCTTTTAGGAAATTATTAGTAGATTTCTTGCGGTATTAAGATAATTATGTTGAAGTCCCCCATCCTATTAAACTGTTTAGCAAATTATCTTAGTTTTATGTAATTTTTTTATGTTATTTTATCCTGTTAATTGTATTGTAGTGTCTTAATTGTTGTTTAGTCCATCTAATAGTTGAACCTTGCACTTTAAATTTGTCCTTCCAACCCTCCTCTGCCTCAATTAGGTTATAAGCTATTTGGGGGTGGGAAAGTAATGTAATATTACAATGTACTTGTATTTTGAATCTCAATAAATTGTGTTGTTGTGGTGTTTTTCTTTGGTTTGTTTTGCGTTCAAATACAAACCTCTGAATTTGGAATATTTTTTTGATATAGCCGACTAACATTGCAAAAAAATTACTGGTTTCTTGGGATATTATTTATGTTGCCACAGTGAGCAAAAACTCAGACAATGTGTTGAAAGTTGCCGAGGTCAATTTTGAGGGTGAACACTGGAACATTTTTTTGTCTGCCAGACTACAATCAGGGTAATTCTATGCACATGATGAATGATCATGTTAAACTATTTACATTCCTTGTATGATGTAAATGTCTGGGAATGTCTGAGGCAATTTTTTTTATAGAACACAATCACATGAATCTTCCAGAGAAATCGTTACTGGGTCAAGTTTAGACCTAAATTTCTGCTTTGTTTGTTTGAAATATTCACAGTGAAACAAGGTGAATTATTTAGAAATCAGGAAAATGTGTTCTAGCTACACTGTACAACTTTTTGTGCTTTGGTATTTTCAGTGTTTTTATGTCATGTACATACTTTGTTTAAGAAGTCAAATCCGGTCATGCCACAATATTCTTACTATGGCATTGAATCCTAGGCCTACCAAAGAAGGATGAACCCATCGCTAAAACCCTTCAAGATTATAACCTTATCGTAACCAAAACTAGTACTAGTGACGCACACATGCAAGACTTTATTATCATTGGGGGATACCCTCAATACTTACTACTTCCCAACCATTAATAAAGGAAGTCCTATCCTTGAGATTGTATAGTCTGCATTATTTTGTACTGATAATTCTTTGTCATAAATATTTTGGCATAATTTTTTCTTTGTTACAATGTTGTTTGACTAGAATGCAGTGATTCAGAATGAAGGACAAATCAAAAGTTGGAGAAAGTAAGAGTTTAGACGAGGTGTTACAGAGGTACGGCTGTTACGCATAGAATGGCATTTTTTTCAAAAAGTTCTTTAGCTTTAATTGCCATAGTCAAATAGCTTGTATCTGATTAGTGTTCTCTGAAAAGTTTTTAAAACCAACATAATAAAATAATTTTCCTCATCTATTTGCATTACTGTTAAAAGCATATAAAATGTGGAGATAATAATTATAAAGCCACACTGTCAAGCCAATGATGAAGCTGATATGGCCAAAGGTTACCCCTTTTCTGTAGCATAAAGCACGTAGGCATACTGCTACTCAACCTTGAGTATTTGATATCCTCTAAAGGAGATGGTTGCACAAATCTTAATTATGGATGGACTACCTGCATTGTAGCATCTGGAATTCAGTCAGTCAAACTCTTTACTTTATATGTCAGATGTTACCAGTTATGTCTTACATCCGCAAGGCTATACTCTAAGAAAATTAAAGGGATCAAAGCCCGTTGCTCTGAACCTTTGAAATCTAGCCTAGCACAGGATTTTTGGAAAAAAGCTCAGATTTCCTAGTCACCCATAAGCAAAAGTGAAGGCACCAGTGGCCATCAGGTGCTGCTAGTGCACAGCCCTGGCCAGGTTTTCTGTATCTCAACCCAGACACCCTGGTCTTAAAAAAATTGGCTGCTCCTCTTTTTTCATCTTCTTGGTATCTGGACATCAGATGAATCACTGTATGTCCTGTTTGACATACATAATGAGTAAATAGTTTTGTTAAATAGACTTCCATCTTTTGACAGGAAATCAGGCATTAAACGTAATCACACTTGGATAGAATCAGAAAACTCTCAACTGACAGGTGGCAATGCTGCACCGATGAAAAACAGCTTTAAACTCTCAAGAGACAGCAAAGAGGAAAATTTACCTCATAGCAAACCTGTTAAAGGAGTAGGTGATACTGGTGGTGATCAGCAAGATCTGGAAATGGCAGAAGTTAATAAAAGTGATACAGAGGAGGTTGGAAGTCTTGATCAAGATATGGATGAACAAGGTGCTTACAATGACAAAACCATTAATGTAATACTTTTTTACAATAATAACAATAAATTATCTATAACGGGTTTTGTCTACTGTGTGTCTCACATTAGTCACTTAGGGTGAATTGCTTTACTAGAGTTCTAGAATTGCAAAATTTAATGCAGTTTTTTCACATTTGCCTAGTAATATTGTGAAAAATAGAAACCCACAAAAAACTGTCTCCCCAAAATCACAAAATTAAGTGCCCGCAAAATTAAGTTCCAACAAGGTAATTGGAACTGAAACTGCCAGGCTCGACTTTGTACTACTTGATATTGTATCGACTGAGATATATAATGCATATCACACTTACAGGTGTCTTTTTCGTTTTATCCTTTTAATCAAAGATTTGCAATCCAATACAGTTTCTGGCACAGACGAATTTACCCAAGAAATGAGTGGTTCACTAATGTCTAAACGCCTTCGAATGTACAAATGTGAACGCTGCAACTCACAGTACATGGGTTTGGCAATGCTCCGTCAACACTGTAAAGATGTTCATGGTGACCAGAAATATTACAAGTGTCATGTCTGTGGCAAGCTGTTTAGTCACCCAAGCAGCAGAAATATTCACTTGAGATTACACTCGGGAGAGAAGCCTTACAAATGCACCACCTGTGGCAAACAGTTTAGGGTATCATCACATCTAAAGGATCATGTTAGGGTCCATACAGGTGTGAAACTTTTTTAGTAGTCAGGATCATGCCATTGACCTAGCAGTATTTCCCAAAATGATGTCACTTGCGTAGCGTTCACCACTTAAGTGCTAGAGGGGGTGCTCTGGATTTCAAGTGACTGGGATGATCGAGTGTTTTGTTATCTACAAATAAAGTACAACCAAACTTGTTTTGAAGCAGTTTTAATATTTAACGTTTGAGTTTCCTTTCTTTTTTTTTTTTTCTTTTTTTTTGGGGGGGGATGTTTTGTTTTTTGTTTTTTTTGTTGTGTTTGTGTGGTTTGTTTGTTTGTGGTGTTTTGTGGTGTGTTTTTTTTGTTGGTTTGTTTGTGGTTTGTGGGGTGGTTGGGGGGTTATATTTTTGGTTCAGTGATTTTTGGGGGGTTTTGTTTGAAGCCCTAGTGATTTTTTTGGGTTTTGATTTTTTGCCCCCATTTGATCTTCCTCGCTTCTTGAAATCCAGAGTACCCCCCTCCCCCAGGGACCTTGGACTTTAGGAGACTCTATATTTTGTTATTGTTTTTGTGTCTGGATACTCTAAGAGCAGTGACATCAAGTCTGAAAAGGATTTCAGTGGGGTGTTCAAATTTAAAACATTCTGATTTGAAGTTATTGAAAAGTATTATGCAGACTGCACTATGAGAAAGAACCTCTCGACATCTTGTTTCCAGTTAGAACCTTCTCCTAGGCTGTCAAGACTACTGTAGCTTCCAGAGAACTCATTTAGTGCATTTCTTTGACAGGCCAAAACAATTTTTTGCCATTTAATTTTCAGGACTACTGAAAAAAGAAAAATACTGGTTGTCATCCAACTGAAGGTGAATCGATCACAAAATGATTCATTTAGACAAGAATGGTCCTCTATAAGTAACTATTATAGTAGGACTATTGTCATTCCTGTAATACTAATCGACAAAGAAATCACCCAGGCCTGTAGAATGTAGCTGTTCAGTAAATCCTGTACATTTTTTTATTTTGATTTCCAGGGGAACGTCCGTATATCTGTGACATATGCCACAAGGGATTCAAGCAGTCAAGTGACCTTAAAAAGCATCGACGCACACACACCTTGGACAAACCCTATAAATGTCCTATCTGTCCCTCAGCATTCACCCGATCTCATCATTGTCGAGGCCATATCAACTCAGTCCACAAGTTCTTCAAGTGTGTTGCTTGTAGTGCTCTGTTTACATCTGAGGAAGCCTTTGAACGTCATAAAGAACTCCATCCAACAGTCTTTTCTGATGATTCAGATAGGAGGTCCAGATTGTCTGATAATGTGGTGACACCAAGAAGCAGTGTGCCATCTGAGATGCTAAGCTCTTGTTCCAGTGACAGTATCCAGGTTGATGCTGAAACACGCGAAAATAACCTCAAGTGGGATGTCGCTAATCAGTTACTTGAGCTTCATAAAATATCGCAACATACTACATCTCGGAAGAATAGCAATAATAGTGGATCTGAAACCGAATCGGTTGATGACGTAAGTTCACCTGTAAAGAAGACATCAGCCACAACACAAGCAGTACCTGAGCAACCATTGGTATCTCCCACTGTTGTTCCACGTTTAACCTATCAAGGAGCAAATGTCTCCAGTAATTCGTCAAGTTCCAGTCGAAAGGAACCAAGGGGTGTTTCTCCTCCACAAGCAATCAGCTTGGGGACCGGATTACAGGAAGGAAAAAGAATGCAGGGAAATACAATAATGTATCCTCTTATGCCTCAATCAATTCCCCAAGGTATGGAATTCTTGATGTTGCCTTTTCAAAACATGAACTATAAGAAGGAAGAAAAGTGTGTTTCATCACAAGAAGGAGTGGGACACGGTGTTGTGTTGCCTGTTAGACTCTCACCAAGTCCGAGCAAGAATATTTCTGCATGTACATCTGAGAAACAAAAATGGTCTAGAGAGGATCAGCCATGTGCAGTGACTACTACAGCTAGCAGTGTTTATTCTTTGGTAAACAATGCTAGACTGTATGACTCACATTTTGCAACAAGGAGTGGTTCTACAGATCAAAGAAATTTTATGGAACTGAGCTTGAGGGGTGAAAATTCCCAACAGGAAAGAGCCTTGACAGAAGAGACTGTTGAGGGTAATAACAGTGTTGCTTGCCATCGAGTGTCGGTCATTCAGTTTCATTCAAGTTCGCAAGTGACTCCTCACAACACAAAGAATCCAGAGGACTTGATCAAGGAGGAAGAGAAGACACAAGAGGCACATTTTAAGTCAGATATTTCTCCATTGTGTGATTCTACGTCGTCAAAACTGGATAAAAAACCTGTTGTAATTCAACAGCAACACCAAGACTTGCAGCCGAAAAATGGCGTGATAAATGACTATTTGGCTGGCATTTCCCAGGGGCATGTACCCTATGTACCACTCAATGCTGAAAGCTCTATATCACTACAGTCATGGAAAAGAGAATTTGGTGGTCCCTTTGGAAAGTATTCCTGGGCCTTAAAGGAGGCCAAAAAAACCTTTGAGCTTTTAAAAATGAGGGAACAAGCTTTGCAGCTTGCTTCTAGCCAGTCACTGGAGAGCAAGCAATTCACCATATTTCCTCAAGCTAATGCACATCAATCAAAATCCTCATTTGATAGATCTCAAGTGACGTCTGTTGACATGCTGAAGTTTCTAGCACGAGAGCAGATCAAACAGAATGATACAGAAGGGGACTTGAAATCTCCAGTGTCAGGTGAAGAGGACTCTGAATCCTCTGAAGCTGTGGAATCTGGGCATACATCAAATAATGAACAGCCGAAAAGTGATGGTGGGCAACAACCTTTACCAGCTGATTCTCCAGGTAATGGCTATGTTTTACAGTGAAAGATCTTACAAAACAAAACGGGGAGAGAAAGATTTTAACACCAAGCAAATGAACACCAACTTTGATGATATATTAGATAAATATTATTAAAGTTTTTGTGGGCTTGAAATAACTGATGGGCAAAGTTTGACCATTCACATGGTCCAGTCAAATGTATTTTCGCTCCGACCAAACCTGTTTTTGAACAGTCACAATAAACCTCTTTCATAATTCGGCCTGTTAATATACTCTTTTATAAAATGATAATTAGCCTTTCTGACCTCGTTAGCATGTGGAAAATACAAAAGAACTCTATAATTTCAAACGAGGTCAGAAAGGCAAATTATTTCAAAGAGAGTATTAAATAGGCTGTCATTATGAAAGAGATCTACATAGAAACAATCCTTCTGTAAGTGTGATTTATACATGTGTACATGAAGTGACCACAAGTTAAACAGGACCACTAGAGGGCCTGAGGTAAGCTTTTCAACCCACTCAGCTCAAGGCCTAATTTTTGTTTTCGCTTTCAGAGCAAAAAGGCTCCCCAGAGAATACCATTCACCACTGCCAAGTTTGTAAGAAGACATTCTCTCGTTCCAGCCTGCTTAAACAGCATTCTGTTATCCACATGGGTAACAAACGTTTTAAATTCCGCTGTGAGGTGTGTGGCAAGATGTTTCGGACACGCAGTCACCTCCGTGATCATACTCGCATTCACACAGGTACATGTATGCTTTTTTGTAATGCAGCCATCATCATACTCAGGCTTTTGATCAAAAGCCTGAGTAACATTTTAAGCATAGTTAATTG
Organism: Porites evermanni; assembly: GCA_942486025.1. Taxonomy (NCBI): domain Eukaryota; kingdom Metazoa; phylum Cnidaria; class Anthozoa; order Scleractinia; family Poritidae; genus Porites; species Porites evermanni. Next base: position 63,310 of record CALNXI010000284.1, read on the forward strand.
ATCTTCTGAAATCAGAAAACTGCTCTAATGTAAGTTATATCCCACAAACAAGTCTCACTTATCACTGCAGTGTGTACTACATGACTTGTATACTACAAGCACTAAATTGAAGAATATTCAATTGAGAGTCATTTTTCAATTGAGAGTCATTTTTTTTAATATAAAAAAACTCTCAACTGAATATTCTGCAGTTACAGAAGAGTACAGTGTAAATGTGATGCAGACTGTGTAGTGCAGACCGTGAAGAGGCTGAAGTTCAGGATTTCACGATTTTATTTCTCAGGGTGTCATGGTTGCATTAATGTTGCCATCCTTGTCTCTCAGTACTTCAAAAAACAACAGATTATTAATAATTTTCCTTTAAAGCAATTTTTAGACATGTGTCTCATTCATTCATTGTATCTTCTAAAAGGTGAAAGACCATTCAAGTGTCACATTTGTCAAAAGGCCTTCAAACAGTCAAGTGATCTCAAAAAACACATCAACCTTCACACTGGTACTAACCAGTTTAAGTGTGAGGAGTGCAATATGGAATTCCGTAGAGCTGATGCACTCCGCAAACACAAACTGGGACACAGAACAGGTAACATGCCCTGTGGACACTGTGGCAAGAATTTCCTGCACATCAGTGCATTACGACAGCACAGAGCCATGCATAATGGTAAGTGGAATGCAATGTTTCTCTTTAACACTTACAGTCAAACCTTCGGACAGTGCAATGAGCTTAACTGCTATTCCCTCCCCCCTTGCATTATTCAACCAGTCATGTATGTAGGACATGCTCCCAACAAAGGTTTCTGGCCCTAGTTTAGTGTGTTGTGCTGTAATGCAGACTCAAGGGATAAAGCAGTGCCTGTATTACAAGGATGACCTTGTTAGAGAGGTTGTGACTGTTGGAATTGTCTGTCAAGGCAGAAAAGTTTAACTGAGTGGATTTGTTGGGGGTTTGCATTTCCCTAATTTGGCAGCCTTTGATATTTATCTCTGTAAATATTTTTAAATTACCAAGATATTAACCTAAGAGGGCTAATAATGTAATTTAGCTAAAATTAACAGCCTGTCTGAACAAAGACAGGCACCAACTAAACCTTGATCCCAACAGTAATGGTTTTTATTGCTCAGTTGCCTTTATTGTAAAATCGTTTTAATACCAGTAAACACTACTTGTCAGTAGTCCCCTTGAGTCTACACTCTTAACATTGATAGGTGTAAGATCAAGATGTATTTCAGAACTCTTGGTTTGACCCTTTTACTATGTTGTTTGTAAATTGTATCTGATTTTTCTAATATTTTCCAAATGATTTTTTTTCTATGATTATACAGTCAAACCTCTTGTAAGCAACCACCCCAAATGCAGCTATGGGGATCTCTTCCAGAAAGAGGTTCGGAATCATCTTCATTTTAGAAGAGGATTAATTTTCAATAACGTAGAGAGCTGACCATGCATGCATCAAGTGGTAGCTTATAAGAGGTTAAAAACAATGGACATTGTAAAACCCTCACCCCAAAAAGTGGTCAGGGCCACTTATGAGATGGTAGTTTATGAGGAGTTCCCACAATAAGGCTTCAGCTGCTGGAACAGTTTTGGTGTCTTACATAGATGGTCACTTTAAGGAAGTAGTCACTTATTACAAGAGGTGGTCGCATGTGTAGGTTTAATGTATTAACTTTATTCAACATTTTTTCTGACAGTGCAACCTGTGAAAACAAACAGGGCCTTTCACCGATGCAACTTCTGTTTCAAGACTTTCACAAAGGCTGAAAGTTTTAAGGTTCACCTTGAGGAGCACACACAAGAACAAAGTAGTGCCGTCATGCTTTTTGACTGCAAAATTTGTTCCATGAAGTTCTTCACCCAGGACGAGTTTACAGATCACATGAACATTCACAATGGTAAGAGACCCTACAAGTGTTTTGTTTGTGAAAAGGAGTTCTGCATTGCTGAGCACTTGCAGGATCATGTCAGGCTTCATGCTGAGGCATCGTCACGATTAAGAAGAGAAGAAGGTGATGATGAATATCAAAGGCAAGCTGAATTGATAAGCCATTCTGCCATCCATGCTTGAAAACACACAGTAGTGTTGGATTTACATAGTTTATCAATAATGAAAGTAATAACACAGTATTGTATTATTGTTATTATTACTATTACTATTACTATTATTATTATTATTATTATTACTATTACTATTATATAATTATGATGATTATTGCTTAATGTTCTTGCTTTTTTTGCATGAATCATCGTACCAGATTGACTTTTAACCCTTATTCACAGAACAAATGACATAAAAAACGGTGTGAAGGTTGTTTAAGAAAATTTGTAATATTTGTATAGGACTTGAACAAAGGGCAATATTTTTTGTTCTTGCACTTATCATACATTGAATTCCGATAGTTATAAAAGTTGACTAGTCATAAAGTCTAAAGATACATAATTAAATAGTCATGGTCTGCACCATTCACATTTTGAATTTACTGCGGACACTAGAATTAGATATGATTTTGAAATGATTTCTGAAATTGACTGCTAAAATTAAAGTGTGTAAAATATGTTGCTGTCTAGATCATTAATTTTGAAATTGCAGAATGCAGACTATCTAAAGTGCTGAATTTGCAAATTCATAAATCGGTGAATTTTTGAAAGTGTGATGTGCTTTTTCTTTTCACTTGTGGTGTACATACAGTGACTCAGAATGTTTGGATATGATATTCTGTGTTATTTGGCAAACTTGTTAATACTAACAACATATACAGCATTTTTGATTTAATAATCTATTGTTTTAAAGAAGCTTTCACAGCCTCCGTTTATTTATGAAAGAATTTTAAATTTTATCTTTTTGTTCAAAGCTATAATCCATTTACCAAAGTTGGTGAATCTTTTTCTTTTAAGAATTTATATTGTATATCAAAATTGAAGTGTATAAGAGGAAAAATACAAGACAAACAAAATGGCAGCACATTTTGTATGATAGGAAAAGTAATTTTGAACTCAAATACCAGCTGTAATTAAATATACTGTTGTATGTCAAAATAAGCTTTACATTTTTAATAATGTTCAGTTTAAGACTTATTAAACCAGTCTGTATGAGGCAGAGAAGAATCATTTTCTTAGGAATTTATCATGGTGCAACCTCATGGAGAAGCATTTTCAAACAAAAAAAAGGAATTAAAAAATCAGGCTGGGTTGGTTTCCTGATCAAAAGTTTACTTTATAATAAATGGTTATAAAAGTTGCAAGTTTTATAAGCAAACATTAATTCTTTGAAGAATAGAAAAAGCAAACACTTTCACTCACAATAACAAACAACACTTCCTCTGAAAAATTAATAATGTACACATTTCACGAACTATTGTGCATAGGTTTCTTGGTCTCAAAGAAACTACTAAAATGGGTTAATATTATAATATATTTATATGTTGAAAAAATCCCAGGTGGGCATGTTTAAAACACAGAATGGCGAAATGGATTTTCTAAACAGAAAAAGCAACTGACTCCTTCTTTCTTGTTGGTGTCCAGTCATTACTTTGTTCGCCTTCTTTGAACCAGCAAAACTCTGCTCAGCATACAAAAAACCTGACAAATTTGCTTACTGTTGTGCCATCACAGTTAATTGTCACTTTCTCTTCATGACTAGTTGCAGTCACATGATCTTTCTTGTTCCCGTGGTCTCCTCCTCTGGGGCTTCTCGGTTTTCAAAATGGTGTCAGCTGCTGCCCCTGAGGGGGTACTCGACCAATATTTTAAATCCTAAAATAATACCTCATATATGACAATGCCCTCAATTTATTTATTACCCTGTTTAGGACAAAAGACAAGATGTCATGCCTTTTTTTAGTCATTTTGCCATCTTGTAATTTCGTTATTAATGTGTTTTAAACATGCCCATCCTTGGCAACTGGAAATTTCAATGATTTTAACCGCACAAGATATTTCTGACTCTGCAAACAAAATGGTCAACATACTCATTGTCTGCAATGCTTAGAAGCAAATCAGGGAAGCTGACAAAGGGTTTTTTTCTGTCTCAGATTTCTGCAGGGGTTTTGCAATCATTCTTGTTTCACTCAAACTTTTAATGTTTGTGGATATTTGCGGGCAGTTGGCAATAGTCAGGCCTAGCTATACGATTGTTGTCTTTGCGATTGCCTTAAACAACTTTTCAGTATTAATATGCAGGTGTTTTCATTGTATTAAATAATAATTTAAACTTGGTATGGACCACATACATGTGCATACACATTTGTACACTTTGCGTTTAGTAATTTATTAGCATTATAGTGTAAGTAACAACACTATGTCAGTCGGCAGGCCGACCTTTGTTTAACCAATAACCTTAATTTATAAGGATTTAATAAAATTCTAGTGACAAATTGTAAAATATATTAGAAATCTTAATTATGATAAAAAAAAAAATACCATTTTATGCTTTTTTTCATGAAAAGCAAAGGATTTAAGGGTGAAATGATAACCGCTGGCTCCAACCACACAGTTGGCTACAGTATTTTTCATAGGAGGAAATAATTTATTACTACTATTTTTGTGTTTCAAGTAGCAACGTTAACTGTCATAAATTTGATGGAATTGTTATTGATTTTATTTGATATAGTGATATTGGTGAACAGTTATCTTAAATTGTGATTATTATTCATTCAAAATATTTTCCCGATTCTGATTGGCTAAAAGCACGCGTTTAATTCACCATAACCAGTTACTGATGACCAAATTTGGAAGAAATTTTGTGTTTTATGAGGAAATGACGTAAAAAATGCAGCGTTTTCGCAGGTTAAGGCACCGTTAACCGTGAAGACCTGGGGACGAAGTTGAGTTGTTTTGATTGTGAACTTGAAAAATGGCGGACATTTCACTTGTTTCAAGAGTAAGAACTAGGCGAAAAATAGCTAAAAACATGGCAAGAACAGCAAGAAGACAGCTCGAAGGACGACATCTGCTATTTGGAGAATATTTGCTGAGGTGGACAAACCTAAACGTGCACTATCGAAGATAAACTTAACATCGATGGATGGATGGAAGCAAGCATGTTTTAGCCATGTTTTTAATCTAGGAATAATTTTGAATGAATAATAAAATAATTATTGAATTCGGCTTTTGTATCATATGAAGAATTATGGAGATCTCGGAGGGTGTTATCCACCTCGGCCTACGGCCTCGACGGATAACACCCTACTCGATCTCCATAATTCTTCATAAGATACTCAGCCTCATTCATTAATTGTTAATTATAGATTTTTTATTCTGATGTAAAATACTTACAAGAGAAGCTAAAGTGTGTGGTCTGGAATTCCAAGCCTTGTTGTGTGAAAATGTTCAAGGATTGTAAGGACTTCAGATGTGCTAGACTGTCTTCAGTAGAGAAAATAAAATTACTGAAAGTTTTGATGACTAACTGGTTTTCAGATCATTGGTATACTGCAGCTGTCTAATCATTGCATTAAATATTAATATTCAAGGCTGGTCAGAGAAAATAGCAGGATATTAAATTTGGTAAGTGAGGTGAGACAGGGCAAAGTAACACAGACGGGGATTGCCAAAGTGAAGTAATTTTAAGGCCATTGAAGGTCTACATGGGTGGGGGTGTGGAAAGTGCTTAATCATCGGCACTCCCAAACATTATTTTGCTGGGAATATTCTTACATTGTTATCCCTGGGGATGAGTATTTATAGCCTGCATATAGGTGTTTAGTATGCCCCCAACTTAGCAGGTGGATAGACAGATAACTCATGATCAACCCACGAAATAATGTCTACAGTCGACTCCAGATAACTTGAACCTTCAAGGGAAATTGAAAATAGTTCAAGTTAGTGGAAGTTCGAAGTAAATACCAAAACTTAAGGGAATGGGATGGGGAATGAATTCAAGTAACACGTACACTTCAAGGCTTGATAAATACTCAGTGTTGGACACTGTATTTAAACTGGACTGACATTAAAGTACATAACTCATGATTGTTAGAATAAATTCAATGTTTTGGACTGCAGTGCACTTTTTTTTTCAACTAGCTTGTCAGGCGCTCAAAGCATAGTTCAAGTTATTGAGGGTAAATTTATATAGAAATGATCTGAAGGGAAACAAGACTTACTTTGAGTCCGAGGGAGGATCGAGTTGTCAAGTGTTCGAGTCACCGAGGTAAAATTATAGTAAATGTGTGAAGGAAATCCAGGGGAAATTGATTTTAGTTCGAGTAAGCAAGGGTTCGAGTTATCGGGAATGGACTGTACTATACCACTAACAGTAACACAGGAGTACACTTTCTTGAATTATTACAAAATTTATTATTGAAGTCATGCTATTTTGAATTCCATGTAATGCCTTAGAGTACACCCAATAATTATCATTAACTGTTTGACGCACAAACTGCCATTAACAATGCATACTAAATTTGAATCGTAAGCAAAAATTTGCATGAATGATTTGCACTTAAGTACACTGGAATCATAAGTTCTTGGTAGGACAAGTGAAAGTAAAAATTAAATTTAGTTCGCATTTTAATTGCTTTGCATCTGTACATGCAGCATAATAAATTTAAGCCATCAATAGAGAAGAACAATCATATCATAACATGATGCAAAAATGAATTATATAACATACCAGTAATGATAATTAATATTAGTTATTCTGACTGACATCTTATTAACGCCATAATAAATGGTACCACTGAGGTTAAGGCCCATAAAAACAATAATAATAACCTAAAGTATATAAATACCCTCTTTTAATTGCATTTCTTTATTTAACTCCATGGCAAATTATAACATTTGCTTTAGCCTGTGTAGCAGGCGCTTGGAAGTAATGGGCACAGGAAAGAACGAGGCGTGCAAGAGAGACTCCCTTGTACTCCATGTTCTTTCTTGCGCCCATTACTTCCAAGCACCTGCTACGCAGATTACACTACTCTTGTTTGAACTGGTGTTTCAACCATAGATTATGTACAACCAAGGAATGTTTACTAAATGAATGTATGCAACCCACAATCTTAAAATATGGTCTGTATTTCCCAAAAGAAGTGAGCACTCAGGGGCTTATTTAAAATGTTATTTTTATCCAAGGGGGTAAGGGTGGGGGAGTACTTATTCAGAGGAGGGAGTTTAAGTTTTCCTTCAATGAACTGAATTTCAGTTTGGTGCGAGTCTTCATTCCTGTGCGAATCGAGAGTCTGAACAAGTCTTGCGATAGATTCACCCATGATCTAAATAATTTCTCGATTTATTTATTTTTTACATTGACATAATATCACAACATGGCATGGTTTATTAGCGCAAACGACTGTATGATTAAGATTGGAACAAGACCACGTTAAGCGAATGTTTCTTCAAGGACATCTGTATCAAGATTCATTTCCTCAATACTGTAATAAAACTCCTCTAATGAATCATATTAACCCTTTCCAATCCTTCACTGAAGTATATGGTGAGACGAATTGTCATTCTGTCATTCTAAAACAAGACTGTGCAAACAGTCAAGTTAAGAGCTTATATTTTTATAATCATGTTAATTTTACTTCCAGTAAAAAAGTTGTCATCGAATACTTTATTTCTACCTGAAGTGTACTTTTTAAGTGATACCAAATTTTAAAAAAAATCTGTAATTTATGCCCCTGGATGAAAAAACAACCATCCAGGGCCCAGTAATGTTCAAAAGATGGATAATGCTATCTGCTGGATAAATCTCTATCCAGTGTGGATAGTCCAGTGGATAGTGATTTATCCAGCGGATAGCACTTTCCAATTTTTGAACAACTGGGGCCTGTTCCCTACATATGAGACTCCTTACACCTCCTTTGGGAAAAGAGGGTTGAAGGGCTAGTTGTAAGATGAGATGCAACACTTATCTGAGGAAATATAGCACGGTTTTGGTGTCTGCAAATACATGTAGGTGAACATAATTACTATGTGCAACTTTTGTAAAAATAATGACTATTATAATTTGGTAGATAAAATGCCACATGACTTAACTTCTGAACCCTGGCCATTTTTTTTTATAAAGTGAGGCAAGACTAACAAAATACATTATAAATAAAATATTATTATTCATTAAATATAATAGAACCATCACTTTAACCTTGACATTATGTACAATGTCAAAAGTCTTAAGATACTTTTCCTATTTGGGACAGTAAAGACGAATGAAAAAGTCTTGAAATTCAAAAAGACCTCTGGAGTGTCTTCTCATATTTTTTAAGGAAAATAACTACATCTACATACCCCACTTAAGTGTTGGACACTGTAACACAGTCATCTTAGTCTATACTGCATTATATAACACATGCTGAATAATAACTTATTATAATTATGCAGTGTACAAAGGGTTCCATTTAGTGCCCAGACCTGTTTGCCTGGGTATATTTTTTACTTGCATTTAAATAAAAATAATAGGTAAATAATGCAAAATGACTATAATTATCAGACTTGGTCCAACAATGTATATCTAAATCTAGTTCTGACCAGCTAGGATTGTTTATAGCCCCCTATTTTTTATTTTTGATTGTTTAGGATTTGAAGAGTTTAAGATTTATTTTGTAATAAATTCATAAAATGGAGAGCGAAACTTGACAACAAATGAATAACTAACAGTGACCTTTTGAATCAGAGATTGCTTTCAACAATCACATACTATATCAGTCAAATAGGGGACTGCTAACAGTTAAACAACACCTAATCAGCTTTAAGCTACTAATATTGAATGTATACACACAAATTAATGCAGTTATGTCAGCTTAGGTTAAATTTGCAGTTGCTTGTCAATAATTTTAGGCTGAGTTTAAATCAATACTTGGTCAGATTAGTGGAGCTGAGCTGCAGAGGATTTTACTGTTGGTGCCAGTGCTTCCAACATGGCTATTGTCATGGCATTGAGGTCATACTCATGTTGCCAGCCCCAATCCCTGCGTGCATTGCTGTCCTCCAAGACTTGTGGCCAACTATCCGCTAAAATGAAAGACACTTATGATCAATAACAAATTAAAGACAATAATTATTTCTCCTGCATATTTCCCTTTCAGTGAATGTTAATCAGCTCAGAAACAATTTTACTCACTATTTGGTCAAGTTAAGGGTGCATTCGCTTTTAGATCTGCAGATTTCATTTGCATGAAATGAGACACTTTAAGCCAAGTAACTAAATATAATTTTATACTAGTCTGAAAAAAATTAAACACTGATTTATAATTTATAAATAAAACACTATGATTTATAATTTTATTGGGTACTGAGATTGACAGCACTTGACAGGAAATTAGTTTTGTTTACTTCTTTTTACATGCAGTTTGCAACATTGTCAGTTATAACCATCGTATACTTAATATACAGTACTTGTAGTACCCACCTATAGCCTGCCTTTCATCTGGTTCATATGCCATTTCTAATCTGGGAATGAACTTGCGCACCTCATTGGCCAGTTCCTCAGGTGTGAAGCTGATGGCATTGATGTTGTATGTGCGCAATTTCAGATTCTCTGAAGGTGCTTCCAACAGCTCAACAGTAGCTCGCAGACAGTCAGGTAGGTATATCATCGGCATCCTTGTGTCTTTGCGCAGATAACATTTGTATTTGCCTTGTCGCAATGCTTCATGGAATATGTGGACAGCATAGTCAGTTGTACCACCCCCTGGGGCAGTGTCTGCCGAGATCACCCCGGGGAACCTTGCTGAGCGGAAGTCCAAACCAAACTTGTGGTGGTAGTACTATGCAAGAGTAAAATTAAGGTAAAAAAACAACAACTTTATTTTACCCAGCAGAATGAATCAGCTAAAACAAGTACAGTATTGCTGGTCTATATTCATGTGCAGCCAATATTATTATTTCATCTAAATATATAATCTGAAAGAGAAAATAACATTATGCTGTAAGGCCTTTTATATTGATCTTTATGAAATGCCAATTTTTATTCCATAAAAAAACTGCAAATAACGCTGTATTTATTGACTTGAAATATGATTTGGAAAAATTCTGACTTACAATTAACTATGGAAGCTCTCTATTACTTTACCTCTCCAAGGAGCTCCATATGCACTTTGGCAACTCCGTAGATTGTTTTTGGCCTCTGAATAGTCAGATCAGGAGTTGGATTTGATGGGGTTTCGGGACCAAATGCGCCAATTGTACTTGGGCAAAACAGGCGCAAGTTATTCCTGCGACACAGTTCCAAAATATTATGAACACCTTCAATGTTGACCTGCAGGGCTTGTGACACATTCTGTTCTCCCACAGCACTTAAAATGGCACTAAAATGAACCAACCAGTCAATGCGTTCATTGACAACAATCGACTGTAGATTCTTGAAGTCCAAAATGTCCGCGTAAATGTATGGTCCTAGATGAAAATATTAATCAAATTTCATCCTTAATAATTTATTTAGCCTGAATTTCAGACAATTACTTTGAGTCATTTGTAATCCCCTTAACGGTGACTGAGGCAGTAAAAACGACTCGAAGTCATTGTCTGAAATTCAGGCTACCTTAATTCTATTTATTATTATGTCAAAATGTTTCAAAGTCTGATGCTCTTGGAGTGAGACTTTAACAAAGAAAAAGGTCATTACATTATAAACTTTTGACTCTGTGGTTTGAAATGACCAGCTTCACCTTTTGATGCTTCTTAATACACAAATAAAATCAAGTGCTATACTAAAAATGTCATAATATTATGATTATAAAATGGTACATTGAGGAAAAAATAAATAAATTATTATTAACGTACCAGCAGATAAGGGGAAACTTACCACTTTCCAATACATCCCAGGATGCCTTGGCTATATCTGACATAATGATGTTATCTCTTCCATATTTTTCTCTATTTAATTGAAAAATATATTACATAACAAACTTATTCAAAAGACTTTTTTGCATTTTTAATCACCCAGGGTTACGTAACTCCGGTATTATAAGTATCAAGACAGTAATAAGTTTTATTGATTCTGGGATCAGGAACACTCAAATGAGCTTTAGAGACACTTAAATTTATTTCATCTTTTTTCTTGGAAGATCGAGGAGGGAGATGGAAAGGCAACTTATAATGAAAAATGATGTCTGCTAATTATCAAAATGTTACCCTGCGAGCAGAGGCCCTTCGACCTTTCTAGATAAGCCGACTTATCTAGGAAGATCTAAGGGCCTCTGCTCGCAGGGTATCAAAATGTCTGCTACATCTGTAGTTTTTAACACCGTAACTGTCTGGAGAGTCATTTAAAAATTGTGTTGTTCTTTTCCTTTCCAAATTATAACTAACCGCAACAAATGGCCTTTGTGCCAGCGAGTTGTTTCTATCTTGTTTGCTTCCGTGAATGCTGATCAAACAAACAGCAATCGTTCACAAATGTTCTTTCTTTTTTACTCACTGCAAACTTTTTAACATTCCGTGTTAATATGAGACATCTGCTGAATATTTATATAAACAGTTCAAAGTAAATATGAAGCAATTATTCCTATCTGTTTCTGTCTAATGTAAAAGAAAAGGCAATAGAGAATACATGGACCAAAAGAGGATCCAACATCGCGGCTCCTAGCAATTATTAAGTCAATTAAGATCGACCGGATATAACTATGAGTTAAGGACATATCAACTACCTTAAAATTTTGGCAAGCCCTCGTCCAAGTTGTCCCAAACTCCCTGTGAAAACAAACAGAAGGTTAACGTTCAAGCCGTTATATCGAAAACGATTTTCAATCTTTGGTCACTTAGAGCATGTTTTGGGCCGGGAAATTGCAGTCATAGCCCCGGTTGAACCAAGTTTGAACACATGGTAAATAATATCTATAACTACATGTTATTCGTTTCGTTTTACACCTCGTGTTGCCCTGAAAATAATTTAAGAAACCAAAAATGTTTAAAACGTGTCGAAGGGCATTCCAAAGGAGGCGAAAAACTCTTGAATAACAACACAGGAGCGGGTATTAAGCCGTGTCGTTTCAAGCGATCAAACTAAGCCTACCTGTTATCAATATTCGCGGCGATTCCTTCCTTATTGTCGCGTGAAAGGAACGGTTTTTTCCGAGCAAATTTTTCGCGACACAAAGGACCTGACCACGTTTAAAGATTCTCGCAAACATTCTTGTTTCGCTGTTCAACGATACTCACGGTTTCGTACTTGATAACACAACAACGATTCTTTTCTTTATCTTCGGAAATAGAGGCTCATCAGTTATGTGCATGCGTTTGTTGTTCACGCATGATTGAGCAAAGGGTGTAAAGAAGGTGTGCTGGGGGTGTGTTTATCACATCAGCCAATCACATGTCAGAATGAGATAATTAGCAAACAGACGTTAACGCAGAGACGCACGTGCTCAGGCTTCCGTGAAATATCGTGCATGATGGCAATGCGACGCTGGAGGCTAATGAATACTACTATGTTATAAACGATTCCAAGCTTTTTTTAGCCCGTTTTTTGTCCAGATCAAATGATAGAAACTGGAAGAGGAGTGTTTTACAATTTGAAAATTAAGCGACGGATTCACGTCCCCTATGTATTTTCCGATCCCGGCTTTTTACTACGTCAGATTACGTCTTTCCCGAAATCCAGCTGAGCCAAGATCGAAGGTTAATACAGAAAAGCCACGTTGGCGTTCAGGGCCCTTTTTGGGCAGCTTTTGACTTTAAAAGTTTAATGGGGGTTAATATTGATAAAAATGACGAATTGTAAAATCTTGGCAAAACCGTCTGAACGAATTCATTTCATTAAGGGCAATATTTCAATATTGAAGTTCGTCAGTACTATTTATTGCTGAAAAGCCTACTATAGCAGGAACTTCCTCGTTTAGGCAAGAGAGAAAACGAATGTTTCCAAGGTCGGGCTTCAGGGTTTCTATGAAAAAGAGAGCCGGTTGGCGCTCTATGGCTCTCCCAGGGATATTAAAGTTGGAGTTTTTCGGCCAAATATTGATAAATAAAACGTCAGATATTGATTAAAATGTGAAATTGGTTTATTTCGGTACGTCGTAGGATATATTGGAGTGCGTTGAAAATGTCATTAGGAAACAGTATCTTATATTAAATGCATCATAGAGCCAGCTACGCAGGCTACCGCGCTGCTGGTATTCAGAGTAGTTTGCCTGTGGTATATCAAAGAGAGAACCCTGGGGAAGAGTTTTAGATACGGGACACGCGCGAGTCACACGCTTCCGGCTGACATATTTTTCGCTCAAAGATGTGGCGACTTTTCCATGCTGTAGTTCTCGCTTCTTTTCTGACTTGTTCCTTTGCTGCAAGCAATGAAACAATTCCTGCGGTTCTCTGGCACGGAATGGGTACGTAGAATGTTGTTAAATAGTTGAAAATTGTGTGTCGCTCGCTCTGTATGTTATTTTGCAAAGGTAGGTTTGCTTCGTCGGCGTCTATAAACTGGCGTTGTGTCATAGCGGAAACCAAGGCATTTGACGTTTAAAAAAGCCATTCACATAGCTTTATTTAAGTACAACATGCGTGAATGATTTTTGTCCGTTTTACAATCTCGAAAATCCGGCATTTTCAGGTTTCTTTGATTCCGGGGGGGGGGGGAACTCTAATGCGGAAGCCGTCCTAGAAGTTTCTGTCGTTAATAACCTTTCTTTGCCTGTAGTCTGCGGAGTCTTTCTACTATTATTACATGAGCGAACATACACAAGGGAATCCAGGCTTTTTTTTTGTTTTACCTGGAGGGCTCAAAGCTTAGCATCATACTGCAGACATATACAAAACATGGACCCCCGGTCCATGGACCACCACGTTCTTCCTTGTTACATATTATTCATTTTTAATTAAATTTTTACTGATAAGATCCTTTTATGCACCAACACCTGTCATCTATCAGAAGTGGCTTCCCTGGACTCATGGGTGCATTCAATCTCCCCCCGGAACTGTTACTGATACCAGGAGCCCATCATGCTGATAGCCATTATTTTTTTGTTAACGCATCTGTCAATTCCAAATGTGTCTATATTACCGCATACACACCAACAGGCATTTCACTTTTTGAAAAAAATTTGGTGGAAATCTCTGCTGTTCTGGCAATGGAGATGCACCATTTGATAGGACTCTACTGAGGTTCAGATGTACAGCTGTAATATGAAAGATCAAAAGAAAGGCCAGAGGAAGAGAAGAATCAAGCTTGATGAGGGGGGTGTAAGGGTTGGTGGTGATGTGGTTTTGCTCGTTTTTTGGTGTGGTTTTGCAGAAATTTTTATTTTAATTTGTGGTATTGCGGACAGTTTGACAAAACCAAGCAGTTTGTGGTATTTAGAAATTTTGGGGTAATTTCAATGCAGTTTGCGGTTTTTTTATGTTATTCTGTGCAGTTTCTAAACATTTATCTGTGCAGTTTTGCGGTGTTCATACCCCCCTTACGCCCCCCTCTTTGATCATTGCAGGATGCATATATTAATTTTTCATACAGTCAATGTACGACACCAACACAACAAATGACTAAACAAATTATTATGTCTTTTCGCTGGGGAAAGGTTACATTCAATAACAGTCTTCATCTTGTACTCCCATGACAAAATTTATATTTCCCTGCTCTGCAACACAAGGGCAGATAAGGAAGTTCTGTCACCAAGAAAAGTCCTAGGTTCTCCAAGCAAAAAATGGTTTTTCATAATCTTATGATAATCTTTAGACCTCAGTAACAGCTGATTGTTATGGAAATTTAGTGTTTTAATATAATTTTCATTGTAGGTGACTCATGCTGTAATCCTTTGAGCATGGGCTCTATCAAGTCAATGTTGGAATCAAAGATTCCCGGCATTTATGTGCGCTCTTTAATGATTGGCAACAATATCATTGAGGTGCTGTAATTCATTTTCATTTGGAGTACTCATTCTGTTATAAAGTCTTCTATAAGTATTGTGAAAATTACATTGTTTTATACATCAGTTTTTTCTAATAGCTTTTTAATTCCCTGCAGTTTAAGATTATTTTTTCAATTGTTTTCATTAATTCTGCTTTAGGATACAGAAAATGGATTTTTCATGAATGCAAATGACCAGGTATTATTAATATTTTTATTATGTACATGTATTAAGGTCTTGGTAAATGAAAATTTTAGTACATTGCTCGATTTTTTTAATTTTTTTTAATTTTGGCATGAGTGGGTCCTAAATTTTATTTGGCAGAAAACATAACGAGCCGCACCGTCTTAGCAACCAAAAAAATTCTGTTTATCTAGCTGAGATAGGGGACTAAAAGTCCCCTATCTCAGCTGGATACTCAGAAGCTTTTAACATTCACTATTCCATTTATCTCTGATCATATTTCTCATCTAATACGATAGAGGCGTCAATTTTCGCGCCATCCTGTCATCATTCTAGGGCGAGGAAATTTAATTAAAAGCGCGGCATTCAACAAATGTACGGCTCAGGTTTCGGCTAAAATTATTCAGTGCCGTCAAAGAAAAAAACATGTTATTAAGGTCTGCGTATAAAGTCGATCACATTGCTAACACAGACAAAAACGCTTAAATATCTCCTACAAAATGAATGGCTGAGTTTGTTTTTTCTACGGGTCAAACTGCTACTATATATCCCAGAAGCGCTCAGGCATAATAAAATGCCAGGACTTCTACCTGGATGAACCAGAAAGGATATAGAACAACTACCTATTTTTTTTCTTTTTACGGCTACGGGTCGAAATGCTAAACGTGTTATATATCCTAGAAGCGCTCAGGCATAATAATATGCCAGGACTTCTACCTGGATGAACCAGAAAGGATATAGAACAACTGCCTTTTTTTTCTACGCGTCGAAGTTCTAAACGTGTTATTCTTAGAAGCGCTCAGGCTTAATAATATGCCAGGTTTCCAGCGACTGATTTTAGCTGATTTTGCGGTGCGCAAGAATGGATAATTTACCCGACTTGTAAACAGATATTTCCTTCAGCCGATTGTGTCTCATGCAGGAGAATGTCATGTCTGCGTTGTTTTGTTTCTACTGAAGTTTTATCAAAAAAAGCTTAAGCGAAAATAGGGAGATCGCAATTTATACTCTTACGAACTATAAATTAGGGCTGACCTGGAAGACGCGTTGAATTGTGCCGCCATCCTTCAAAATATAATCTGGCTGCGTTTAGGGAGACAATTTCCTCTTCCATCCAGATTTACTTGGTATATGTGTTTGCGAGAATCTTCAGACAAAGAATTGGGTATACACTGATTCGAATGGCTTGGCGATACTAAGTGCTTAAGTCTACTTACCGATTACAACATGTTTTGGAAGTATTGAGAAGCGCGCCAAATGAGGTTGTCACAGCGTTCTCGAGCGAACACGGCGCGACCTGGATTGATAAAATTACCATTACATGCAGCTATCATGCCAGTGATTTCTCCTTTTGTCGCATAATGAATAGTTTGTGAGCACATCCTCGACTCTCGAAACATTTGTCTTGCGCCGCTATAGAAGTTGGTTCTCCCGCGAACCATAGGTAGATTTCCCGCTTAACATAATGTTTGATAATTTATGCAAAAGTTGACCTCGTGAAAGTCAGCAGTGCATTAACCGACTCAAAAATAAACAGACTTCCTACAGGGTTTTGAACATGGTTTTAATTAAAGTACTTTACAAGCGCTGCGGTAGTTGACCCCAAAAGTGTTACGGTGATGGATACTCAACTGGATGATTACGTCACTTCATAGCAACCAGACGGTACGAATTTTTGAACTTCCGGAGCGCTGAGGCTCGTAGTGGAAAATCAGAAAGTTCTTTTTAACCCTTCTAAAATGAGCGTTCTCTGTTTCCCCGTCATAAGTTACGCGTGAAAAGTGATTGACAGCCCCTGTCTATTGCGTGACAAAACACTCAAGTGTTGTATTTCAAGAGCGTGTGCTGACGTAGCTCGATAATTCAAAACACTCTACTCTCTTCGGAAACTTACTCTCGACAATCATCAAAACATCTACGGAATATGAAGCCTATGAAACGGAAATCGCACTGTCCCTGGACTAGCTCACAGAAACGGAAGAAACAGAGAAAGACAATGGAAAGTATTTCGGAGCATAAGAAAACTACACTGACACAGTCAGACAAGGGATCATGGCTTGATCAAGTAAATTGGCTAGAGGAGGAAGAGTCGAATGCAAGCGTCTCCGCTCAGAAACTTTGCTCTGGAATCGACTCAGAAGACCGTACAGAGAAAAGAAACAACATTGTAGTTGATGTAAATTTGTTGAATGGAGCGATCGAGAGGTCACTTGTGTACAAATCTTGCCAGTGCCCAGTGTTTTGTGAGGAACTCGAAGAGCGCAGCGGCCAAGGTGTGAGATTGGGCTTCGTTTGCATGAATGCGAATTGTAGTCTCATTCAGATGCCTTTTAACTCCTCAAGTAAATGGGGAAAGCTTTTCGATATCAACAGAGCATCTACCCTTGCTTTTGGATTCTGTAAGATAAATAGCATTGACTATACAGTAACATTATTAAGTGACTTTTGTCCTATGTACATATCAATCAGAAACTGAGATTGAAAAGAAATGTCATGCTTTATTAAATTTCTACAAAAAATGTTTTCAGCTGCCTATTCTTGAGCTGTAGGTAGTTCCAAGGCAGTACAGAAGTCTTTCATGCTGACTTGAAAAGCATCCTGGAATATAAAAATAAATATTAAATGCTACAGTTAAAACTATTAAACTATGTTTCTTATGTATTCTTACGTCTGGAATCTACCCCACCACGTCACCAGGGACAAGAGCCCTAATGAAGCTTAGCACTGTGCTCGGGAAGCTAAATTGAGCATCGCTTGGACCAATTTCTTTACGCTAGATAAATCAAAATAAGTCATTAGAACTGTGGTGAAACAATGAAAAAGCCTTTTCTGTTTTGCTTAGACCTGTACAATAAATAATTATATTGAAATATTGAATTATATTAGCCTGCGCCAGAAATGTTTATCTGTTTACAAGCTACAAAGGCTTTCTGCTAAGAATTCATAAGACGTTTTACTTTCCCCTTACAGAGTAAGCGTCCATCCTTCCAACCTACCATGACAGAGTGCGCCCAATGACAATACTCAGGATATCGTATCCTCCGTGGAAGCTTTAATTTCCCTGCTTCATGCGATCTG
The DNA here is from genome assembly GCA_942486025.1 of Porites evermanni. NCBI lineage: Eukaryota > Metazoa > Cnidaria > Anthozoa > Scleractinia > Poritidae > Porites > Porites evermanni. The sequence continues at coordinate 81,346 of CALNXI010000284.1, forward strand.
CCATCTTTGTCTCCAAATTATCGGCGAAAAATTCCCCGTCATATCTAGTAACAAAACAGTAGATCAAACTGCAATTCCAGGTATCTGGAAATAACAAGTAAAAGAAAGGGCTCATCCTTAGAAAATTCATTGGGTTCACTCTGGGATGCTGTGCATAACTCGCATAAATATTAGGGTAAATATATAATTTTTATTTTTATCACGCATGCCACGACTTGCACGTAAAATGCATGAGTATCCATGTGACAGTTTGACATTTGCGTAGTCCTACAGGCCTGATAATCAACAATGATTTCATTATCCTCTGCATTTCCTTATCACTACAGTTTCTTTAAGATAATCGAGCAGATTGATTTCGGAGTCACATTATTTAAAATGTTTGCTTTTAAGCATAATCTGCTCGATTGCACTGCGATTGAGCCCAGGCTGAAACGCTAAGATTACATACCCTTCCTCACAAATTTCCCGTAACATGAGGCGCCTGGCTTCCGTCTTTTAAATAGGAACCTCTGCTGTCTCTTTCTTCTTCCCCTTACGCGATTTTCTCTTTGTAGGGTTAACTTTCCCCATCGCTAAGAAGAAGGGATTGCTTGCTACCGAATATTTCACCTTTCACCAAGCCGAAGTGTTAACAAAACTTCCCGCGCAATCCCGCACAAACGAATGACCATGACCATGACTAATTCCTCTGTTACTTGCGCGGAAGCTGATTGGCTAGAGTTAATTAAGGTTCAAGTGTGGGGCGGAGCTAACCAGCCAAGTGTGGACCTCGGGCTAAATCTTTAGAGCTGATTTTCTCTCACTCTATTTTAGATGCAAAAATCAAAATTCTCCGACCTCCAGTCGGGACAGGTTTTAAGCTATCACTTTGAAACTTTCAGATATGATGGATAATGATAAAGACTCAAAAAGGGTGAGAGGAATTTTCCGATTTCCCTTTGTAACTCATTTTATGTCAGTTTCTTTGCGTAAATCGCGCTCAAGATTCGACTTTTTAGTTTGAAATGCAATAATTCTGCTAATACGAGACATATGCAAATTTCCTCACACTCTTTTCTGGGTCTTTTATCTGTCAATCAGATGCAATAAAAAGGAAGTGAATATTTAACAACGGAAAAGGGCTGGAGCTTCAGCAGTAAACTCGATACCTCTGAGTTTGAGAGCAAAACACTTAAGTACCTTTTGAAATTCGATGAAATAAAATCTTTTACAAGGTAATTTAGTCTTTTAGCTTTAATTTGATATATAACTTGCCTTTGTAGCGAAAATACTCATGCGACTAGAATTTTTTTCTGTGGGCACCTCGTTTTCCTTTACCGAGACCTTAAGTAACTGGTTAACTAAATCAAGCTTTATTGATCTAAGACAGACTTAAAACATTAAAATTTAAAGGTAGTATTTACCAAGCCAGAGGACATGGTGCAATCCATGTGCTATAATTTTTTAAAGACAGTTCAGAGGGGTATATAGTTTCAGTTACTACCTGGAGTGCAGTGATTTTTCCAAAACACTTCCATCAAGAATGTTTGTAATAGCAAGTGTAACAAAATTATACTCTCATGAGTTACTGAAATTAACTAAGGACTTTTACACCCTTTACATTTATTGTGCATTTAGTTTTAACCATTGTTATTGTTATTCTTGACAGATCAAACAGGTTTGTGATAAACTTGCCTCAGATCCTAAGTTGAAGAATGGTTACAATGCTCTGGGTTTCTCACAAGGTGGTCAGTTCTTGTAAGTGAGATTTCATTTTATTTATATGATTTGCTACTTTACATCTTTCTAAGTTACATTGCTCTAAGTGTTAACTAGTAGCAGGAATACCTCTTTGAGATATCTTTCAAAATACACTACATAGATCATAGTGACAACTTAAATAGAAAGTAATGACTGACAATGTCTGAAACTGCATTAGTAAGTCAATGAGGACAGCTGTGCTTGCTAGTGTCCTCTTCTCTACAAAGACCACTTTGGTTTATCTTTGGGTACATTTACTCTTGTTTCAACCTGTCAGCAATAACAACTATCACACAAAATTGCAATTTTCATATTTTGTCATTTTATTAAAAAACCACCACCATAGATCAATTTTTCATGTTGAACTTATAATATTAGTTTCATAAAGATTCATTACAAACTAATGGAAAAATGCGCTCCTTGACCCCTAGTTTGCAGGCCCCATTTCTCTGTTAGCTTATGAGAATTTCTGATCATGACAATATAAATGAATCTAAAGGGGATAAATGGATCTGAAGGGGTGTTTTTAGGTCTATATGAAAAATACAAATAATTGCAAACATTGTGTGACATCTGTAATTCAATGGGTTATGCAGACTTGCCAACCCCAAAAGTCAAGAAATGTGCGACTCTGAACCTAGTAGCTGAGAAAAGTAGTTAGAAGTGGGTAAAAAGTCATGAGATGTCCCAAATTTCCTATTGGAAGGAATATCAGTGGGGATTATCGGTACTGAAAGTCATCACTTTAAAGCTGTAAGAGTAAACATTAGAATCAATTTTACAAGTTAGGTTTTGTAATTTCTATGTTTTGTTGGAGGCCATCTTCAGAGAAACAGCTTCACATTTGGTGGCAGCGGCAAGTCACGTAGCCTAGAAGAGTGTAATCAAACGCAACCGCTAAGCGTTTTCTTTGGAGTGAGCTACAACCAGTTGCAAAAGTACTTGAGACACTGTACCTTATTTATTTTAGGCTTAAATGGCCTGCCCATGATCTTGTGCTTGTGATCCCCCCTTCACCCCTTATCAAAGTTGCTAGCAATACAAGACCATGCTAAGGAACATGCAAATTTCAATGAAGGGGAGGAGGGAGGTGGGTATTTTAACCTACAGACATGTGACTAGCAGCGATTTGCAGTAGAAAAAGGCCAGTTTTTCACTGGGGTTTCTCAACAGTTTTGCAACTGGTAGTAGCTATCTATTAATATCTATTAAACTAGGAAATGAACCCAACAACTCCCAATTATTTTTTGGAGTTTGAGTTTAGAAGAAATCACGAGAAATCAGTTGCCAACTCGTGAGAGCATGAGATAGGTCGTAAAATCGTGAGACTTGGCAAGTCTGGGTTATGGCTACCTGTCCCGGAGGTGAGGGTTTTGAAAGGTTCAATAGTTATTTCCAAGCTTCAGTCACAAAGTCACAACCAACGGGTTCTCAAATTGCAAATAACAAGATGCCTCCAAAACACTGACCTTATTAAGAGCATTTTTTTACTAACTTGGTCTTGTTCACTTGAAAAATACAGCCGTGCTGTTGCCCAAAAGTGTCCTAACCCTCCTATGTTGAATCTCATCAGCTTTGGTGGACAGCATCAAGGTTTGCTATTATTATTATTATTTGAGAATGTTGATTATCAATCTGAATAGGATCACATACGTGAAAATCTTTGTTTAATACACTTTAGCCCCATCTTGACTACTAAGACAAGTACTATGAAGAGTATACAAGAGGTCCCTTTCAAAATGGGCAGCAGCCAGCAATTTTTACGCTTTCGGTGGAATATTTGCCACCTACTCAACATTTAGGTTTAATAATGTTTAACAAATATCACCAAAATTTTAAGTCCTTGCTGCCTGGTACTCTTGTTATCCTGCCTACTGCTAAAAAGACATTTTGACTGCAGGACTGGGCCCTTAAAGAAAGTTGTTTAAATTCTCTCTTTAATGTGTTTTTAATGCATTTAAATGCAATTGAAAGGAGTTAACAACTAAGAGGGCCTTAAGTGCCTGAGGTCAGTGGTGTTTGGCATGCGAATGCCCAGTAGCTGGCTACAGTGATCGTGTGATTCATTGGCGCGTTTCAGTTTTCCTTTGTGCTAGGTTCTGTCAGCCATGTTCGTCCCCTCCCCCCCTTCCCCTAGGCTTTGTTAGTTTTTTCTCCACTGATGTTTTTCAGTGTGACAGGTGCCTGTTCCTTTCCTTTCGCATGGGGGCTCATGGCTGGCTTGCACTGTTGTGCCAGTCATGGGGTTTTATTTCAATCTAGGGCTGGCTGCCATTAGTGGAAACTCCTAGATACTCCAGGCACCCAACCTCCATTTTAGCGATATGGTTGTTAACTAGAAAATGGTGGGTAATTTGGAAGGAGATCTCATTTTGAAAATAAAGTATTATAGTCACTTTTAATGGTCAATTTTTCTGGCAATATGCAGCTGTGCACTCCCTCATTAGCCAGAGGACCCTCCCATACACCCCTGCCAACTACTGCACTTGTTTTACTTGATGGTGTAGAATAAATAATTATTTGCTTGGTGTGATTACCTTTTTCTGCGTATTATTAGTTTCTGTTGGTTATTCACATAGGAAGTTCCCCTCACTAGTCAGAGATAAGGTGATGTACATCATACTGTATGTGTTCATATATAATAACCCTCAAATCTGATTGACAAAGTACATTTTAAGCTGTAATATTTAATATCCTGCAGGTGTTTATGGATTTCCACATTGCCCTGGAGAAAACTCTACCTTGTGTGATATTGTCAGAAAAATATTGAATGAAGGAGCGTACATAAGGTATTGCATTCAGATCATTCAGTTTATGCAATTACGGCAGCACTAAAAGACGGAATCCGGAATCCGGAATCCGGAAACGGAAACGGAATCATGGAAACGGAAACGGAATACGGAATCTGTGAAAGAAGGTTCCAAGCGATCGATTTGAAAAAAATAATAGTAGCAATGACAATGAAATAAATAAACAGATAAAAAAAAAGGCACAAATGAATAAATTAGCTGAGTACAGGAGAGGAGACTGCTGTGTCACTAGAGGAGTCGATTCCGGTGAAAAGACGCTTGATACCACTGTCGGCAATGAATGCAAATTCTCATGGGACAGCAAAGTGAGGAGAAAAACGTGACTGACAAAAACTAGTGCCTTAACAAAAAGGTAAGTTATATGGAGACAGACTTCGTTTGAATCGTCTGAGGCGTCGTTTACATAACTGAAAGGCGTCGCCGTCAAGTTTTTCTCAGTGTCTTTTCTGGGTTGTCTTCAACAGTGTTCAGTTTTATTTATCAAGACAACTTACTCAAGAGAACCATGGCATTGTGGAGTCCACAGAGAAGAGAGAATTGTGCATGCATTTGCTTGATTCCGCAACCGATTACATCAAAATAATGCGCCATGTTTAATAAGCCTCTTCAACAAAAATACGGACGTCCACGTAAACTTAATTACCGGTACACCAGTATTCCATCAGTATTCAGCTTGGCGAAAAAGTTGAACTTATTGCTAAAACACCGGAACTGTGGTCACGTCACCGGTCGGTCATGTGTGGAGTATTCAGTTTGGGGACAATCACGTGGTGTGGTCTGAGGCTAACTTCGACTATTCTTGACAATTAGCTACAAAAGTAATATTTAACTGTATTATTCAACCCATGAACTCGTGAATAAAAATTACTCGTAAAATTACTTTCATCGGCCTTGCAGTGCAGTAACCCACACTACGGCAAACCTTATCAAGACACAATAACAAGAATATATTTAAGGGAACTGCCAAGAAAACTAAGACAAATTCTCTTTGGATTGTACTAAATTGTGTATTGTGAAATTCTTTAATTTTCTATCATCGATATTTGATTCCGTATTCTGTTTCCGTTTCCGTTTCCGTGATTCCGTTTCCGTTTCCGGATTCCGGATTCCGTGTTTTAGTGCTGCCCATGCAATTACCTTAACCCTGTGAGGAGGGTTTCTCACTTGCATGGCTTTTAGCTGTTAACAAAGTCGTTTGCATGGCTTGATTGACGTGTAGTTGGTTTGTTTTATACGCCCCAGACGGGGTGTAAACAAACCAACTATGTGACAGAGAAGCCAGGCGAACGACTTCATAAAATGCTAAAAGCCAATGCATACAAGAGAGAAACTTCTGCTCGCAGGGTTAATTACCTTTGGCAAGTAGTGAAACTTAGTGAAACAAATAAAGTAATTATGTTGTCAGATACAGGTACTGATAAACTGTGGAACTGTTGTCTGTACTACTGTAGTGGGTATAGGGTGAAAATTTGAAAAGAAAGAAAGGTTCAGAACTTTTAAAGGCTATAATGTCCACTAGATTCAGGGTGTCTCCTCTCAGGTTTTCAATGTCATAAATTTTATTGAACTTAAAGGGACAGGTTCACGCTTCAGCGCATGCTCATTTATTTTATGTTTTTCTACCGGGACGTGCTGTATTGTCTAAGCAAGCAATAATTATGATCATGTCATAATATTGTCAAAGAACCAATCTGCACACTCCCCTGGCAGTCACTTGCACTTGATCAACTTCAATATTTGCAAATAGCTGCAAATTAATCAACCATGGAATAAAATCTTCGGGTAAACAATAAATTCAACGTTGGTAGTGTTGGCATAATCCACTAATTTTTTCTGCGATTTTAGTACTCCTAATGTATTAATAATAATGATAAATAATGCAGTAAAAGGTATTAGATAAGTTTGAGCTGTTTATAATAGCCTTGAATTCAACCAGGCTACAATTGACTGTAAACGATAAAGTTTTTATGCATCCGAGGCAAGTTGTTTCTGAGAATATATAATGGCAATTTTTTGTTGATTTTGAGACAAAAAATGTAAAATGACCTTACATGTACTTTGGGCCTGTGACTGACATAAACTATTGCTTTTCTTTCCCTTTTTCCAGCTTTATTCAAGACAAGTAAGTATCTAATGTAAGTTAGTAATGTTTGTAACACCTGAGGTAATAAACTGTACTACTACTAACCTCTAATATTTTTCTTAATAGGCTATTTGCACGATGGCGTCATTTTACCACTACGAGCAGAATTCTTTTCATTTTTCTTTTCATATTTAAAATTTGGTAATCCCAGTGAGGTTTAAATGACAAAAGTCCTAATTTGCACAAGAAAGCAAAACCCTGAAAGATCCTGGTAATAGCAGTAAAATGATGCCATCATGCAAATGGCCTATTAACAAAATCGTTCCATTATCTGTCCAGTTGATTCTGCAACTATAATAACACTACATCTAATCTGTGGATACCAGGAACTTGGTTAAAATAATCGTGCAGCCAAGTTTTGACACTGTATTTAAGATGTCTAGTTGTTGGTTAAAGTTAGGCTGCATAGCATGTTCTGAAAGAGATATAAATCTTAAAGCCATTGCTACTGCCATTGTTTGCTTTTAGACACTATCGTAGTTGAGCAATAGACCATTTTACAGTTGTGAGCTTAGTATTCCAGCCATTGAGTGAATGTGAGGCTGAGGTTGACCTTGTTTTGATACAAACCACTTTCCTTTTCTTATAGAAATTACATGTATGCTTAATAAAATACCAGTTAGCATAAGAACAACATGGTTTACATAATAAAGAACAAAACAAGGTTAACCTCAGCCTCATTTCCACCTGTAGCTGTAAAATGATCTATTAAAAGAGAACACTGGTATACTCCTTTAGGGATCTAAATACAGATTTCTCAGTCAAATCAGTGCAAAAGCTGAAAAACAGATACCTTTAGTGTACTTTCAATAAAGGGTACACAATATTACATCTAGGTGCAAAAAGGTTGATAAGATTTGATTATTAAAGGCATGGGGGATTAAATTTGGTTTGTTTGTTGTGTAGCCATAATAACCATTTGAATAATTAAGTTACAATATGCAATAATTATTAACACACAACCATATCCCTGACCTCGATGGGTCTATACCTGAACCCACGATATGGTCAGGTGATACTAGAAGGCAGATACCCTGTTTTGACAGCTGTCAGTTGATCACAACATGGATGTGCAATATCAGGTTGCAGGCTCCCAAACTAGCTAGAAAGTGTGAGGATTGAACATTGGTTTCCATTTGGTGCAGATGGCCAGGAGGGTGGTCGGTGCACGGTTACGTGATTATGAAGTTTTTCGTGGATTGATAGATTCTCTTTGCTGTGAGAGTATCCTCAGTTAAGGTGGCTTGAATGGATTTTTTGGGGGGGATACCTCCCAAGTTTGAGCATTAACTACGGGATAAAGGTTACCACAGATATGGGATAAAGGTTACCACAACTGTATTATATAAAGATGAAAATTTCTTATGATCTAGGTTTTATTGCAATTGGAGTCGCCATGGCAACGTAACGACGCCATTACATTTTTTATTTATCTTTGTTTTTCTCTGTACCAGGAGTTTTTTTAAGAAATCGCTTAAGGGAGTTTGTACCTGCCATAATTGCCTCAATTATGGAAAAGTTTAAACAAATTCTATGAGAGCGTTTTCGAAATATTTTGAAACGAAGTTTTAAGCATCATAAAAACAGTGAAATTGCATGCTATCCACATAATTAGCTATTTTTTTAAGAAAATGATAAGCTTTGGAAACGCGGCTTCATCTAATGGTGGTTTGATTCTATTGAAAACTGCGTACAAAAAAAGAGGAGAATTGCTCTGGGCGATCACGAGTAAGAAGAATTTTATTAACTTGCATTCAGCTGCTTTTGTTGCAGTTTTTGCACGGAATTTGGTCCACGCCTACAAATTTCGCATTTTTCAAAAAACCGCTCGATAAATTTTTTTATAAACTTGAAAATCTCGAGATCAATTGTCAATAAATATTTTCCTGCAAGTTTCAAGAACATTGAAAACAGAGAAGACTTTTAAATAGGGCCTCAAATGTAACCAATTTTTCCTCAGATTTTGTGTTTACAAGTGAGCGTCCTTATTATTCACTGGCATTATTTTCAAGTTTCATATGCACGTGCACATTTAGCAAAAAGATAGAATTTGCATCAAAAAGGACCCTCGCTTAAATCTCCGGAATATGCTAATAACTGGGTAAAGAAATTAGTAACATATTATAACATCACAGCAACTCTTTGTAAGAGTTTCTGTGATGTTAACCCGAGTAAGATAATTAAGTATTGCATCCTACACGATGAGCTCTGACGTTCACCGTCTCGGCTCTTACTGCTATCTGTGACACATGCCAGTTATTAGCATATTCCGGATATTTCTTCCAAAAGTAATCGAGAGTTCTTTTTGATGCAAATTTATTTCTTTTTGCTAAATTTGCACGTTCATATGAATTTTGAAAACAATGCTAGTGAATAATGAGGACGCTCACTTGTAAACACAAAATCTGGGGAAAAATTGGTTATATTTGAGGCCCTTTTTAATAGCCTTCTCTGTTTTCAATGTTCTTGAATCTTACAGGGTATATTCATTGGCAATTAATCCCGGGATTGTGATTTATGATGCTTAAAACTTTGTTTCAAAATATTTCGAAAACGCTCTCATAGAATTTATTCAAACTTTTCCATAATTGAGGCAATTATGGCAGGTACAAACTCCCTTAAGCGATTTCTTAAAAAATCTCCTGGTACAGAGAAAAACAAAGATAAATAAAAAACGTAATGGCATCGTTACGTTGCCATGGCGACTCCGATTGCAATAAAACCCAGATCATAAGAAATTTTCATCTTTATACAAAACAGTTGTGGTAACCTTTTTGCCATATCTTTAATTATGGCAACGTGGTTAATGCTCAAACTTGGGAGGTATCCCCCTCAAAAAATCCAGTCGAGTCACCTTAACAGAACCACAGTCTTTGGATTTATATTCAAGATTAAGGTTTCCCAATCTAACAATTACTGTAATGAAATGTCATGTGTTCAATTTTAGTCTTGTCCAAGCAGAATATTGGCATGATCCACTGAATGAGGAAGAGTACAGAGAAAAGAGCGTCTTCTTGGCAGAAATAAATCAGGAGAAGAAGGTGAAAAAAGTTACTTAGATCAATGGATTATAAATTTAAATGGACTTTCTTACAGTCAAACAATAATAATTATTAACAACCTTGAACACTTGAAATAATTCTAGAATGTTTACTCTGTTATTGTCCTATTACAGCAAAGATCAGGACACGCGAGCTAACCATAAAATTCCAAACTAATCAATATTGTTGCTTAGTAGTGTAAGCATGTGCAATACAGTTCATGCAACCAAGCAAAGAAAGAGGTTTCTATGAGTGGAAACTCCCCCTGAGGGGGGAGGGGGGGAGTGCCATGTGAAAGGTTTGGGGATGCCAATGCTTGTGAAAAAAAAATTGAATCAAGGATGGTTCAAGCTTTATTCTACCCCTTGAGATTTCCAAGTACTGAACTGATTTTTTTCAGTAACATTGTCAACAACTTTGTCACTTAGTGGAGCTGAGCACCCGGGATGTACAGGGGCTTCAACTTTTGGCAAAGCCAGCCCCTAAACAGATATGCCCCATGGCTGGAAAACTGGCACCTACATGTACCTCCCAGCCTTGAGTTCCCACACCAATGGAAGCAGGCTGCTTTCACACTGATTATCAGTGCAAAAGAAAAGGGGAGAGGGGTGGGGGTACATGCACAATCCAAAGGTTTAAAAAAGTGAGTGGCCACCTGCTAATTACCGCTTAACCGAGGTTTCTTTTTCTTTTGTTCAAAGGCATTTTCTCTGACAATTTTTTCTGTTATTTCTAAAAGCATCCAATCATCAACTTGTTGACAGAAATAATTAAACTGGATTTACTTTTTAAGCATTCAAATCTGATTTCAAATTTCACTCTAACCCTGGGTTATCTTAACCCAGCTTTGAACAACCTGGCCCAGGAAAATGCTGTACTAACACATAGAACTGATGCAAGCAGTGCTGACCGCGCTTGAGCCACTATACCGACAAGGTATGCATGGCACTCCTCGTTGAAGCCTGAGAAAACAGCCGACATTTGGCGATACTACCACTGGTTTCCCCGCTAAATGACGTTTGAGAAACGAGCTAAGAAATTCCATACTGACAACGCATCACTACCCAGATCTGGGTAGTGACATGTCATCAGTATGGAATTTCTGCGCTTGTTTCTCAGACGTCATTTGGTGTGGAAACCAGTGGTAGCCTCGCCAAATGTCGGTTGTTTTCTCAGGCTATCCTTGTTGTTAACTGCATCAAATTTCATTTAACTTAATAATTTTATAAGCATTATGGATTGTATATGCAGCTCTACAAGTAAAGTCAGAATACGTGTACAACAAGTGTTACCTGAAAATAATTCTTGACTAGCAACCTAGACTGTATACAAATTTTTAATCATGAATTAATTTTTTTTAAAAGCTGAATTGTATCATTTTTTCTTCAGATGGTTCCCGAGTACAAGACAAACCTGATGAAACTAAAGAACTTTGTGATGGTGATGTTTGGCAAGGACACTATGGTTGATCCAAAGGAAACGGAAGTATGAAAAAGTTTAGTGTTGAATTCTGTAATACAGTATGCATGATATTGCAACATAATCTATAGCAATACTCGCTGTTTTCAGACACTCTTTTTGTTATTATAAATTATATCTAATGTGTAAAGAGTGAAACAATGAATAATTTTAGTGTTTCAGTACATAAGATCGAGATCTGTTAATTCTAATCCATATTCTCTTTCTTTTATTGCAGTGGTTTGGTTTCTACAAGCCAGGGCAAGCAGTAGATAAATACACCTTACAAGAAAGTCAGCTGTACAAAGAGGCAAGTTTTCATTACAGTATTTATACTACTCTAACATCTAATTCTGTGACAGTCCATACTTGAAATGTCCCTTATGTATATACCTAAACGTTTTACTCAGGCAGTTGGTATCTACTGATATTCTGCTATATATAGTTTACTAGGTACTATTTATAGTAGTGTAACAACCTTCCTTAATGTCATTCCTCATAAGAACAGGCTTGGAGGTTAACTTGTCGTTGCGTTTATAGCATTGGGTGTTCATACGAGTAAATTTTCTCTGTCGATTATGTGGTGTAAAGTATATGTTTGTGTAACAGATTGTTTTGATAGACTAGTCTTAAAATGCCCTATCATACAAGCAGATTGTAATATGCTTTAAAGTCTTTAAGCTCCTTAATGAACTCGTTAACACTTTTACATTTAGCTAGCAGAGCTACAGATAGCAAGACAGACTCAGTGATTGTAAAAAGGTACTCATTCAAGATCAGGGGTGAGGGGTACAGAGGTACAAGCACTCCAGAATATGATTCGTCGTGTACGCCTTACATACTTTTTTCCAATAATACAAGACTTACTCATGGGCTAACTCAAACAACTCAACTCAAATTTATTAGAAAAATATTTGCAAATACAACACACGAGACCAGTCCGCAGGTAGCATTAGCAAATCCAGGCGGAACAGTCAGTCGTACTAGAGCATTACAGTGAAATAATTAATATTAACTAAATAATACAATATTGCAGTAGGTAAAGTTGTTAACTTACACTCGGAGTTAACAAATTAGAGGAAAACTTGCGGTGCTGTTCGAGGCACGTCCGACCTCTTCAATCGCTATAATATGTCCAGGGCCTTACCCTGTGTTGCGGCGCTACATATTTTTTGAGGCGTGTATTTCCTTGAGTTTGGGTTGGTCCGTATTTTGTTTGGAAGGTAGTTACTTTCGCTTTTTGCTTGCAACTGTAAAGCCAGTTACTCTAGACGATTTTTTTGAAATATCAATTGCCCTTCTGTTAGGACTTGTTGGGGCTGCAGCAAATGGACAAGGACAAGAAGCTGCATTTTCTCACTGCAGATGGCGATCACTTGCAATTTTCCGACGAATTCTTCGACGAGCAGATTTTACCATTTTTGAAGTGAAAAAAAAATCAGCCACATCTCCAGAAATTGGATAGCGTAAATGCTACCAGCGTTTTTTAGTATCGTAAAATCACAAATGACTGAGTTCCCAAAGGGTTCAGTTTTGTGATTGTCTCTTTGAAAATGACTGACTGCTTTCTTTTATATTTCTGAGATATAGAACTTAAATTACACAACACTTCACTGATTAACACTTTGTCGGGGAAGGTGGTAAGGGATGATCCCAATGTTGAACAGAGCTGTACCCTACCTGTTAAAGCTAATCTTCAGACAAATTCAAGTTAAATCTTATATATGGGAGTTAGCTTTCAACTTATAATCTTCCCCCTGTCCCCACGTTCCTGTACCTTCGCTCTAGTGAAGGACTATTGCTCAAAACATCTGCTTGTCAGTCTTTCAACTCAGTTGGTAAAGTCTAATATTTGTGTTTCCTTTCCTCGCTGACACAGCCTCACCGTCTCTGTCGAAACAGAGCCCTTCATACCTATGTGCACCTAAGATTGCTTGCATTAACCTTTTTGAAGCGAGGCAAACTTAGTTAATAAGTACTTTGTCCGAGAAAGGGTAGTTGTTACTCTTGAGTAGCTGCCTTACCAAGGAAATTCCCCCTCTTTTCACGACTTTCTTTTGAAGCATAAAACTTCGATTATTGCGTGGCAAGCTTAGGTAATTAGTACTTTGCCCGATGGGAGGGTAGTGGTTACTTTTGAATTGCCGTGTTACCAAGGAAAGTTCCCCCTCTTCCATTGCATATAAGCTTAGTTGATTACCAGTACGTCCGACAAAAGGGTAGTGTTACCCTTAAATAGAGGCACCCCGCCCCCTTTACTTTGCAAAGCAAACTTAATTGTTGCTTTTTCCAAGAAGAGGGTAGGCGTATTATTATGGAAGTTTGCCCCTCGCATAGCGTGCTTAATTGATTAGCATCTATTTGGGAAGATGGCAGGGATTTTCTTGGGCTATTCTTAAATAGGGCGTTACCACGATAACTTCCCTCCTTTCCTATGTCTTCACCTCCCTGGTTACCTCCATGTACGCTGTCAGCGTTATCTCAAGTACTCATCCCTTTGGGAACATTTAAAATAGAGTGAAGTAGAGTTTGTTACAAGAGATATTAATCAGATAATGAATCGTACATAGATAAAACTACACTTTAATTTTAATAGTGAAATCATTTTAGTGCAATTACTGTCTGTTTGGCAGACAGTTTTTAAAGATACGTACTAAACAGATACTTATATTCAACGGTATGCGATAAAGTTCGTCATTCATTTTCAGTAGTACTATTGACACAGTTAATTTTCGCTATTAGATCCTAAATCAGAATTTTAAACACTTTTAATATAATTCATTTTTCTATTAAATGTTTTTCTTGCAAATTTTGCGTTGTAAGCTGGCTTATGTAATTTTGTTCCATTTTAAACTGATCTATCTGCTAACGAATACTGTTAGCATTTATGTAATTTGCAATGCTTGTAAACTAAAGCAGCAAATTACTAGCCCTAGTCTGTTTTACAGTGTTTTCCGCTAACGCGGACCACCATGCTCCTCCTAAATATGAAATGACTCCTGGGTTAAAACTTCCATGGTGTGAGATAAGTAAAAATGTAACCTTGGGTTAGTTTTTATCGCGAATCATCACTTTGAATTTCAGATCAGGGAGTAATACCATAAACGTAACAATTAGGTAGATACACCAAAACACCGTAAAAGCAACATGGGTTCAAAGGCATGGGAGATGACAAGTCAAAAATACTGCATACACGTAAAATTTAACGACGAAACATGGGTGCAAAGGCGTGGGAGATAACAAGTCAAAAATACTGAATACACGTAAAATGTAACGACGACACTTTTTGTGAGCCTTGTAGTACGGCTGCGTACATCTGGCAGTAAAGCAGTGCGGTGATTATGAAACGAAAAGCACAAAAGGGTCATGAACAAAATGTTAAGAACCTGCGCTGTAATCAGGGTGATGTCATTTGGGGCTAGTAGAGATCAGTGCAACAACAACGCGTTTGTGAGTTACAAGTTCCTGGTATCTGAGATAAAGATGAATGACTAAGAATCTCTCTCAATGTTAACAGTTAACGCGACAACACTACAACATTGAAAGTACTGCTCACAATGTATTGCCGCGGAATCTTTATGACTAGAAGGGCGGTGTTCAGTGGCTGAACCAGTAAGCCTATACGCGAGAGTTCTTTGCGACTTTATTTGTAAAAACCACCGATTTTAGCTTGTTTTTAATTTTGAGAAGACTGGTACAGTTACCATATTTGGAGAGCATGGTATAATGGCTCATATACCATGGTGGCTAAGCCAATCAGAGCTCTAGAATTGCATTATCCAATGATTCAGTTTTTTATAAAACTGCTTAGTACCTGTCATTGTATGACAAATCTCAGTACGTGATTTTGCATGTAGAGCTCACAGAAGTCTCCTTTCCGAAACTAAACAGCATACCCAAGAAGGTTAGAACGATCAACCGAAAGCAAAGCCTTTCCCTCTTTACTAAGTCTTGACGCCAATAAATTTGTAACTGTATATTTTGTATATTTTCTGTTTGTTTTCAGAGATAAGGAATTCTTTTTCTACTGATTTTTTTTCTCTGTGTTTCTTGAAAAGGAATTCAGTCTCCTTTCCATGTTGTCTTTTCTGAGCAGAATTAAAAATTGAAGTCAAGCGAGCAATTACAGTAACCACGCTTAAGTGAGTAAGATATTGCAAGGTTTCTCACTTCTCTACGGCACAAGAGTAGATCTAATTGTTGAGGGCGTTGTTTTAGCTTAGATCGGGCAGGACAACCCTTGCAGCGTTTCATTGGACTCTTAATATAAGGTGGTATCATAGAGGCAGACCTCGGGCTCCAAATTAAGTAATTGTTCAGATAAGAAGGAAAGGAACAAAACGCCGTGAGTACCTCAGACTGCAAAAAGGTGCTAACTTTGCTACGATTGTCTCCACTAAGGTTCTGATTGGTTTAAGCATCAAATTTAACGAAATCTTCGCAAAGCAGCACTGTACTGACATGAATCCCTTTTTTTCTATCCAACTTCCTCATGACAAAATCTCGTCGGAGTCTAAGTAACGCAGAAATCCTATGTGCGGATCATGTAAAATTGTAAACAGTTCGTGGCTGTTGTTTGCAACTCTTTTGATTGGTTGAAATCTTTTAACACGAAAAAACACCCTTTAAAACTGGAGTTTAAATACATTTTCTTTCATTAACTGCCTTTTTGTAGGTTAATGTATTCTCTTCGTAAAAATGAAAACATTTCTATGTGAGGAAAGCGTATTGCGCTACAACAAAAGAAATTGCTTCCCTTCTTACCGGGATCATTACTTGTAGGATTAATCAAGGTGGGAACGAACAATGGCCATAAATTGTAGAGAAATCTCAATGTTGGTGAATACGGACAAGGAAAAAGGTTGCTTGTGGCAATCGGCAAAGGAAAATTCGCTGTTAGTAGCATTTGAAAGTATCGGTGTGGTCGGGATTTTCAACAAGATACCGACCAGGATTTACGTCAAGACTCTGGCCAGAATTTCCCGCTAAAGTTCTCACTAAACCCCCTGCCAGGATTTCCGTTAAGATTCCCGCAGTGATTTCGCGCCAGGATTTCCGTCAAGATTCCTGGAGGGATTTCCCATCAAGATTTTCACTTAACTGATGCCCGCCAGGATTTTCGTCAAGATTCCTGCTGGGTTTTCCCGCCAAGATTCTGGGCAAGGTCCGTCGAGACTTCCGCAGGAATTTCCCACCAAGATTCTCGCCAAGGTCCCCGCCAGAATTTTTCATCAAGACTTCTGCTTGGATTTCCAGGCAGGATTTTCATCAAAATCGATTTCTGTCAATATTGCGCAGGGATTTCCTGCCGAGATTGTCGCCAAGGTTTTCGTCAAGAAGTCCCGCGTTGAAAGTCGTTATTTGACTGACCAAAACACCCATTCACTATATCCACTCACAATTGAGCTGAAACGGTTCTTATCAGTTCATGTATGTAGCGTCCCCACACTGCCTGTCTCAAGTAGCTTTTGCTAAATGTAGGTAGTGTGCTTATTTTATGTTACTTCATTGCTGTTAATAAAGTTGTAGTTGTTAAAAGCTTAAAGCTTCTTATAAGATCTGGCTGCAATCCCGTACCTCACCCCAAGGATTGGGCGGTGTTTCTGATCTTTTCTGGTACGTACAATGCATATTTTCGACTCATGGCACGTTATTATTATTATTCACGTTTGCTGATTCTAAGCACTTCTCTCTACTGACTACTTGAGAAGGTATTTCGAAGCGTTTCCAAGACAGCTGGCCGAATATGTTTCATCTTCCAGCAGTAAATTAGAGGATTTAGAGAGGAATTGAGATACACCAATGTCAACGTATAACTTAACAAAAGCTTTAGCATTTTACCACTGTTCACATAATACAAAGGGTACACGCAAGAGAATGGCAAGTAACAAGCCAGAAACGCGGCATATACGTAGAATGTAGCTACAGACGTTTTCCTTAGCCTTGCAGCATTTGCGATTTCTCCATTCTGTGCAGGTTGTTCAGCTTCTAGGGCGTGGATCTGATTTTTAAGGCGTCGGACGGTTGCGTATATCTTGCAATAGAGCACACCTGATGTTATGATAAAAACAGCTTCAATGACTACATATCAAGATGAAGCTTCCTCTGGAATCCATTTCTCTGCAGGAATGGCCAGAAATGCGCTAAACACCCAAGCTGAGATCACCGCAGCAACAACACGCTTATGAGTCACAAGTTCCTGGTATCTGAGATGAAGATGAATGGCCAAGAATCTGTCAACGGTCAAACCAACGACACCAAAGAAAGAGGCGTAAGAGAAAAAGCTTGAGTTTATAATGAATACATTTAGGCCTCTTGGCTTTACTTTAAAAGCACCACGAAAAGCATATTGTGAAGGGTAGGAAATAACACAATGGGACATCTGGACACGAAGCCGGATAGAGTTATGTTCAGGAAGCTGATTAGAAATTTTGTTTGTAGATGATACCTTTTGAGATTGCTTCATCCTTTGCAACCAGTTCAAAATCGTTGAAACAAGAGATGATTTTGTCTTGGCCGTCTCGATTTATCGCTGTTAGTTTGAAAAAGTAATAAATTTTTCATACAGAAAAGGTTTTGAGAGTACAATTTTGTTATATATTAGAAGAAAAATGAAAAATGCGTCGCTTGCCTTACTTGAGACAGGAGATCGTCGCTGTCTACCCTGGGTGCCAGAGGGTTTTTTTTGCCTGCTGCTCAATTTTCGCCGCAAACAACAGCGAAAACACCTCTGGCACCCAGGGTAGTCTCTGTCTAAAATTGAATTTTTTTTCTATTAGTGCCATAAGCAGTTAAAAGCAATACATTTAAAAAGCATCTTCTTTATAGAAAGCAAAGTCTTAACAAAAGGTGGAAACATGCGTCGACGGTATTATTCTGTCATGAACATCTCATTTAGACGGTTACACTTCGCAAAAATGGCATTTTTCCGTAAACACGGAAACCCCGACAAATACCCCTGACCACAAATCCCGCGTTTTGATGGCAAAGAGATAGGAAGGATGTTCGGCTAACAGTCAAAAAGGCGCCTCGCCGCCATTTTTAAAATAGGGAGGATCTTTTGACCTGATTTGTATTTAATCCAGCGGCCTGGATGAGGCAACCAAAACGGCCCTTTTTCGCGCTGATGCCCGGCATGAACACGTAATTTTAAAATTCCATAAATATCAATCTCTTTTAAGCATCTTTCAATCATGAGAATTCTAGCAACTTGCGCTGGCCAATTTTTTCTCGTTCACCCTCATTCTTATCATTTGCTGTTTAAAATTTCCAACCGGTCAAGACATTTAAGCTTCAAGCATTTTCCAAGCAGGACCCTCTATGGCATGTTGTCCTTGCACCGACGTCAAAAAAATATATTTAATTTGTAGCTTGAGGGGTGCATGTCTTTTCCCTGAGCCTCTGGTATTAAAACTGCGCCATCAATATGCCTTACCTTGTGAAAAGTGTTTAACATGAGGTGAAATTTTGCTTTCCAAGCCGGTTAGAGTAGCAAGTGATGTTATAAAGTGTTAAGTTGTGTAAGTTTATTCTAACTATCATAGTCGTTTAAAACGTCTAACAAGGAGAAGGGAACGATTTTAACATTAAACACCTTGATAATTTCCAAGCTAGTTCTGTTTGAGCTTCAAATAACCGTGATGCGGTTACTTTCGATAACACTCGAAGACTGACGATACATTTGCATTTATAATAATATCTTTTACCTTGTTGTAAAAGCACGAAAGCCACTGAATAAAAAAGCAGATTACTGTTTGCACGGTGTTAATATTGCCATCTCTTGAGGTCACTAGAAATAAGTCTAGCTTATGCTAATTTCATGTCCTTGTTTTATCAGGCAACATTTAAATTTTCGGCAGTTTCCCTTTTGACGTCGGATTTTTTCGTTAAGAGAGATCAGGAAAATCGTTGTTTTGAATGAACGTTATTGATGTGTCTGACAAATATTTATGAGGACTTATTATTTTACTGAAGGAAAAATTAAGGTTTCCCAATTCTTAATTTTTAATAACCAATATATCTGTCAAGTAGTGACGGCACACATTACCGATTTTAATATTTCATTCGGGCATTACCCACTGCCTTCCCTAATGCCTTTGCTTCTTATTTTCACCCTTTTGGTGATACGTGTTGAACTTTATCACAATATATTGGTCCATATCAAGTGGATTTAGAAAGACGCCACTTGAGCTTGTTCCTTCCTCTTGAAGTTGTCAGCAGGGTTATAATAGGTTATTTGCACAATGGCGTCAGACTCCAGCGGGTTTTCGCTTTCTTGTGCAAATTAGGGCTTTTGTTATTTAAACATCACTGGGATTACCAAATTTAAATATGAAGGAAAAAACGAAATGAATTCTGGTCTCTGTAGTAAAACGACGTCATGGTGCAAATGGCTATTAGCGTCGAACCTCCACTAACGGTCATCTCTCTACAACCGTGCCATCTCTCTACAAGGGACATCTCTCCACAACGGCCATCTCTCTACAACAGCCATCCCTCCACAACGGCCATCTCTCTACAACCGTGCCATCTCTCTACAAGGGCCATCTCTCCACAACGGCCATCTCTCTACAACAGCCATCCCTCCACAACGGTCATCTCTCTACAACCGTGCCATCTCTCTACAAGGGCCATCTCTCTACAACAGCCATCCCTCCACAACGGCCGTCTCTCTACAACCGTGCCATCTCTCTACAACGGCCACCTCTCTACATCGGCCGTCTCTCTACAACGGCCACTTCTCTACATCGGCCATCTCTCTACAACGGCCACCTCTCTACATCGGCCGTCTCTCCACAACGGCCATCTCTCTACAACAGCCATCCCTCCACAACGGCCGTCTCTCTACAACCGTGCCATCTCTCTACAACGGCCACCTCTCTACATCGGCCGTCTCTCTACAACGGCCACCTCTCTACATCGGCCGTCTCTCTACAACAGCCATCCCTCCACAACGGCCATCTCTCTACAACGGCCATCTCTCCACAACGGCCATCTCTTTACAAAGGCCATCTCTCCAGAACGGCCACCTCTTTACAATGGCCACCTCTCTACAATGGCCACCTCTCTGCAACGGCCACTTTCTTCTGTACTTAAGGTGGCCGTTGAGAAGAGGTCCCACTGTATGTTATGAGTTGCTGCCTAGCCTCTGACATGGTCAATCGATTTTAATAAGGCGTGACACCACTGCAAGAAAGCTTTATTTAAAGGGAGACTACAGCTGAATTTTGGGGGAATTGGGGTTGAATTGAGAATGAAAGAAAGAAGGATAGAAGAGGGTATACACGTTAGTCCGCTAATTGGCTCAGGGCCACCTTGTTGTGGTGGCAGACTGTTTGGTCTTTTGTCTATTAATTATGCACTTCAAATTTTAATTTTTAACTAACATTAAATCGAATATTTTTTCCATATTCCATAACTTTTAACAAACTTTTATTGATTAGAAATATTCTAATAATCATGCACCAAAAAATTCTCAAAAACTCATTGTTCCAAGAACTTCAGGATGAGTGATTTTTTTTAAAATGGAATGACGTTTTGACAAAATTTTCAACGAAAAGTTCTCAAGTATAATACAAAACAAAGCGTTTAACTGTCATCCTCCCTTAATTATTTATTTTATACACGGAAAAACGTTAGTTAGAAAAATTCTATGACAACTATTTAAAAAATACTTAAAGCTACAAAATTGCTGTGTGGGAGTTCGAGTGAAGAAATTAATGTGAGCTTTGATCTTCCAGCTAAACAAGGCGTTTAACTGTAATCCGTAACGTTAATTAGAAAAATTCTATGAAAACTATTTAAAAAATACTAATAAAAGCTACAAAATTGAAGTGTGGGAATTCGAGGAAAGAAATTAATGTAAGCTTTGATCTTCCGGCTTTAAGATTATGATTAGCTTTATGCTGGGATACTAAAACAGCGCGGAAGTGCCTACGTAGTATCAAGAGCCATTATGGCTCTTGTCTTTCGTACATATAACGATCATTTTCTAATGTATTGCCTACAAGCAACTCTCTCTGTGTAAGACGCTGACCGTGCATATGGCCTCTTATAGTGCACCTACACTAACTTGGAAAGATATTTCGAAGTATATCCATAACAGCTTTCCGAACGTTTCTCATCTTCCAACAGTAAATCAGTGGATTAAGAGATGAATTGACAAATAACAGAGTAGTGACATAATAGAAAAGATGCGCTAGCAGGACTGTTTCACCACTGATAATAGTAGCGGCTTTGACACAAAGGTATGGCAAATAACAACTCAAAAACACAACGTACACGTATAATGTACCGAGTACAGTCTTTCGCAACCTCGCAGTGTTAGATATTTCTCCGTTCTGCGCTTCTAATTGTGTTTCCAGAACTTGAATCTGATTCCTGTGCCGCCGTATGGCTGTGTATATCTTGCAGTAAAGTAGCGCTGTACAAAGGAGAGAAACAGTCCAAATCGCGGCATATATAGTGACAAGAATGTCAATGAAAAAAGAGTTCAAGGCAAAAAGAGAAAGAAATATACTTAGCACCCAAGCTGAGATTACTATGGCGACAACACGTTTGCAAGTCACAAAATCCTGATATCTTAGATGGAGATGAATTGCTAAGAATCTGTCGACAGCTAAAGCGACAACACCTAGGAAGGATGCAGTACAAAATAAATTCCCAAAGATGAAGTGCAAGATGTAAATTATCTCATAAGTTCCGTTGTTTATGGTGTGCTGTTGAATGTCCGGCATGAGGACACGCATTCGCACTATATAGAGAGGCTGGACAAGTAAGCCAACTCCAAGATCAGAAACAGCAAGACTCAGAAGCAATGTTTTTAATGGTTTAGACAGCGATGATGTTTTTCTAAGCGCTTGTATTGATATGACGTTCAGCATGATAGTGGTGTAAGACAAGAAAGCATTGAAGACGCAGTTGACGACCAGCGTTGAATACATCTCTTCAACTTCGTGCGTTTTATAACTTTTATAAACATCCTCCATACATTCAGTCGGTTTCACAGACTAAGCCCCTCAATCACTGTACCGTGTTTCTTGTGTACGCCCGTCACGTAGAGACAATGTAGAAACTGAGTCCAATAATTTTCTTGAATACGGATCAGAGTGGCACCCTATAATCCTTACAAGTGTTCGATAAACATCTTCCAAGAGAAGGAAAAAAAAACTATAAAAACCCGGGGATAAAGAAAAATTTCTGTGCTTACAATATTTAACTTCTTGACAAAATGATTAACATAGAGTAGAGGCAGCTGGTTCATGACGGTGCATCGAAAATGCAAAACAAATAAAACACGTTAGGTTATTTTACTTGGAAAATGTCGATTAGAAACTAGGGCAGAACGATTCGCTGTTTGTAATATCTGCTGGACCCATCAAAGTCAATACGGCAATTTAATTTATACAAGTTACATATGAAGAAAAAAAAGCAATGCATAGAAGAGAAAGAATCAGTAAAGGAAAAAGGAAAATAAAAAATGATTTTACTAAATATTTTTCATCATTGGTTTTTGTGCTCAAAGCTAGAGAATACGAAAAGAACACCTGAAAAAAACTTATCGGACTCCACAGGAATACGAAATTTAACAAATGTATCAAATATAGAACAATCATGGTTCAATTATCTTTAAGGCAACGCGATAAGCCTATTTGTAAAATCATCATGCTAACTGAAAAGCAAACACGCCTTCAAATTTCCCAGTAAAAATCTATTATAAATAGGCTCGGAGGCGCGGCGTGCCCGGTGATCATAAAAGATCTTCGTGATTGAAAGCGGTAGCCAGCCATCCTTTCAGTTTCTTTTCAGTTTCGTTTATGAATAAATAATGAACATGTCTCTTGTTAAAAGCTGGCTTACATGAATTTAATGATTCTGCTTAACAAGCTGCACCACCTGGGAAAGTTGTTTTTTTTGTGTGTCTAGTAGAGCTTTCCCAAAGGGCGCTATTTTTTTTACAGTGTAGTTCAGAGGAGAAATAAGCTGTGAATTGAAAACCACGAGTGTCTAAAGTAAATATAAAGCAGATGGTAATGCAGGACCGTTATTTCACATCGATCATGTGCTAAAAAAGGAAACTTGACTGTTTATGGCCGCGGGGAAATGCGAAATTTCTCTTCGGGTGTTGAAATAGTTTTCAACACGAACAATAAACTATTTCGTATCTCCAAGCGGCCATGTAGTGTTCTTTTTAATGTATAAGCACCGATGAAATACCAAACCATTTCAATGTAGCTTTTTTTTTCTTTTGGCAGCGAAAGGCGCAATTTATTATTTATAATTTTCACTTGTGAAGATAGCATGTTTTCGCGCGAAAGTTCACCTGGTATTTCATCTTTGTTTATAAATGTTTTATGTCACAATTAGTATAGGTAATAGCATGATTTGTAGTGATATTTGGCATAAATACCACAAGTGATATTTATACCACTGCTCTAAGCCAATCAAATTGCAGAAATTTCTCATGTAGTAGTATAAATGCCGATATTAAACGTACAGCTATTGCAAGAAAATATTTTCTCAGCCTTGCCGCATTGTATTCTGTGCTCCTTGAAGGTATGAATTTCACTTTGCATGTTGTTGTGTGGTTGTTTGAAATCAGCGAAGCAATCCTATATTTAAGAGAATAACTGTCTTACTGAATGCATCGGGTTATGTGTGTAATGTGTCTAATGTCAAGAAAATAAATTAGAGTGAAAACTGTATTAAGCGGACCCATACACATTCAGCTGCACATTAAGTGGACACCCACTATTGAGCAGACGAATGGCTCAGTTTGGTAAAATGTTTACCCATATAGTCTGCAAAATGAACCTTTATTCAGGAGTCCGCTAATATACAAGTTTCACTGTGAAAAGGGAAACAAATGCACGTTACTTTCAAGCTGAGGTCACTACAAAAACAAAACGCTTGTGAGTCACAAGCTCCTGGTATCTGAGATCAAAACGAGTAGCCAAGAAACCGTCAGCGCTGAGTTAAGCGAAGTTTTCCGGAGTGTATGTCTGTTATTATCTTCAGCCGTGATGGCGGAGAAAGTCAAGAATGCTTTGAGGACGCAGCTAGCGACCAAGGTTGAATATTAATCTTAGTAATCTTCAACTTCCAACATTTTATGGACCTGAGTACCCGAAAGTCTTATGTTTTGCACACTTTTTCAAGTTTTAACATTTGTGAGATCCGCTATATTTACCAGAAGGTGTCGCAGTATTTGGATAGGCCACTACTGAAACTTTATGTAATTGGGCAACTCGCTCAGCAAGATTCGAAAACGTACCAGGACTCTCCATCGTTTCAACAGGGCTTTATTCGACTCCCCTGTGATCAATGTTTTTTTTCCAGAACACTTCTTTTTCATACTTTTTCTAATTTCAAGCAAAAGTTCACTTGGTTTATGTAAAAATTTGCATGAAATCTTTGCGCACGTTCCAAAGGTGAGCGCAGTATTCGGTAGAGCAACACGAGCTGCAATCTTCATCTCGAAGATCTTTCTAGAGTCAAAGTACACCAAAGGAGATGCTTTCAAAAAAGCACCGACCAACCAATGAAAACCTGAGAGTCTGTAAAACCGAAACAGGTGCAAATATCGTCCGGTTCCAAAATTGGCTCGGGCACAGTTTGATAGGAAGTTACGCTAATATGGTCACAGCTTAGAAAATAGGGGTACCTTTATCAATTGAAGTCCTAATTTTCGACAGGAAAAGCAAGTTTAACTTGATTGAAACTGAGCAAGCTAAAGAACAGTAGTTGACAAGTTTGATTTTATAAAATCAATTTCCTTGCAATGATCAACGTAAATAACAATAAGTCCGATTAATAACATGCCCCTCCTCTCAAACTTCCCACCGTCCCCATGATGCTGTCGAATGCAAGAAGAAAAAAGAGACCATAACTCCAAACGTTGATAATGAAACATTAAGTCATATGGTTATCAAAATTGCAGAATAAACAATCACTGTTGACAGCTACAAAAGTTAGAAGGTCTTCAAAAAATCAAATTTGTTAAAACCCATATAGTATATAAAACTGGTTGGTTTTGCAAACCAAATCGTCGCTGAAAGCTCCCCTACAGCTTCCCGAGCTGGCGAAATCTTTCCCCGCAGTCGATAGGACGACTTTATCAATTACATCGCGGTTGCCTTCATCGGAAAACAGAACATGCATGCAGACCTACTTTGCCAATTTGATTATCAGTAGCCGTGCTCTGCCCTTAAAGATGTAGGGACTGCAGCTTTTTAAATAGCTTTTAAAGTACTCAAGATGGACGAATACAACCTATAGCATTTCATTGCTAAAAGACCTTACTAAGTCTGATTCAGCCTCTCCTGGAGTAATGTGAGCACAATTTAAGCTAGCCAGCCCACGCTCGGACTCATTTCATCCTGTGGGTCTAAATCAGCCTAGATAATTGGCCTGTACATGTACTGGCCTTGATTAAGCGAGCCAAATTAGATCCGAAACTAGGACTGTGTTCCTACCCATTCATTGAAACAGCCCTATTTTAGGACTTGAATAGATCTTTTGGATTTACTGTGTTTAAAAGCAGAACGTGAATGTTTAGACAGAGAGAAACCACAAAATGTGATAACAGAAAAACTGTTTTGCATAGTAATGTGAATAACAAGAATACTCTACAATACACGCCAAGGAAAGTCGACGCAAGTGTATTATTTTAACTTTACTGACATGGAAAGACGCTTCGCAGTATGTGCACGACAGCTTGTCGAATGTGTCTCATCTGCCAACAGTAAATCAGAGGATTGAGAGATGAATTGAGATACATTATTGTCGCTGCATAATAAAGTAGATGCAACCCCAAAGCAGATTCACCCCGGGCTGCAGTGACAGCCCTGACACAAAACAATGGTAGATAACAAACCAAAAACACGATATACACCGGTCAGTATAAAACACGGACTACGGACTGCGGACTACGGACTGCGGACTGAGTATAAAATACGGACTAGGTATAAAACGCGGACTGGAAAATACGGACTGGGTATAAAACACGGACTAGGTATAAAACGCGGACTGCGGACTGCGGACTGCGGACTGGGTATAAAATACAGGCTACGGACTACTTTGGTAAAAACGGTGCTAATTGGTTCTAGGTAAGGAAAAATAAGATCAAAAGATCGCTAAATAGCAAGACACGTGAGTTAAAGTTGTAAATACTCCCATGAATTCTTGGTGGAGGTATGTCGCCCGGTTCTCTGAATCATGAGCCAGATCAAAATGCTATTTTCTTCACCCATTTTTAGACCTTGTCTCGGTCTCTAACAATGATGAAAAGGTCAGGATCAGGGGGGTACTCCCTTATGTAAGGGAAGGGTAGGGGTTTTGGGCCTTTTTGGTCTGAAAACACTTTGCCCATTTTGTTTTTCGAGGGAACTACGGGAGCATATATGAATGGACGTATTTATCGTTTCAATTCCAAATGAATAAAAACGAAATAGAAATGTGCGAATTTGAAATGTATTTGGAGAATTTTTTGTTTTGTTTCCGCTCTAACTTGGTAATGATGACATAATTTCTGCCTAATTATACCTAACCTGTTCCAGGCTCCGAGATAGTTGGGTCCGCTGAATTGAGAAAGCGCGAACACGAAAATAAAACGGGAAAAAACTGGGGAGTCTCCCCAACTATCTGAGAACCTGGAACAGGCTAAATTAGGCCAGGTCCGAAAATGGGTATGGATTTTAGAGATCTGTTCTGAAAATGGGTGTGGAAAATCACATTTTTTGGTCTGCAATAAGGTCAGGATTCGGAGAACCGGGCACCACCCCCCACCAAGAATTCCCAGTA
>CALNXI010000284.1:121519-136519 GCA_942486025.1 Porites evermanni
GTATTAAGTGATTTGCATACTTAATCTTGTCATTTTGCCAGTCATAATCAGGCTGAGAGGTTTGTTGTGTTATATTATCTTGGTTAACAAAATACCCAGGTATGAGATCTGCTAAATCCATCCACTCTTCACGCTGTGGAAGCTCTTCTGAAGAGTGCTCTATATTTGGTTCCTCTTCTGTGTTATTCTGTACACTTTGTAGTTTTTCATACCAGTCAGGAACATGCTCTTCAGCATATGGTGTTTGTAGAAATTCCTTCCATTTTGTGATGTATATTTCATCAGTGCCTTCCTGACAATCCCAGGCATTGTCTTGTGTAGTATGCCAAGGTTTGTGCTTAAGTAACTGATATTTGCAATAAAGTCCAAAATTTGGACCTTTTGAATTGGAAGAAAATACTGGAAAAACTCTGGGAATCATGTTATGAGGCTGAACTGTTAGTTTGTTGTTGACAAGTTTGTATTTTGTCGCAAAATGAATGAAATTAAGAGCCATTATATCTGGGATGGTTTGAATATATTTTTCCCTTTTAGCGTAAGTATCAAGCAATGAGTCATCCCGTACGAAACTTGCAGCGCTGTACAGCGCCACAAAATCGCTTCAAAATAGCTGTACAGCTAAATTACAGCTGTTCAGCAGCCTTTTGGAAGCCAAACAGCAGCTTCATTCAAGTTACAGCGGGCTGCAAAAGCGCTGTGCAGCCTTTGAAGGTTCTTTGAAGCTCTCAGCAGCGGTTTTGCAGCGCAGTTGCCGACTTTCAAACGCTGCGAAGTAGCTGCAGTAACGCTACAATTCAGCTGCGGTCGATCTGACTTTCTTGAGCGCCAATAACATGAATCGCCAGATAAAGCCTTGGCACAGATTACGGTTTTTATAACGCGAAAACTTTGACTGTACCTCTAAGAAATGTGAGTAAGCTTGAGCGCAAGGAAGATGACTTATTGAATAAACCTCCAAATTCTATGCTTTCAATAAATTTTATTCCGTGACCGGCAAGTGTGGGAATGTTATCGCTAATTCCCTGGAGACATTCTAGGCCGTAATCTAATTGGTCGGTCCTTTTGCATGAGATCCCATTACATCTCTAGACAAACACGGGATTGCCCAAACATTTGCGACCGTTGAATGAAAGGCGCAAACATTCTAAGTTTTTTTTACATCTAGTTCTGTTTCGAGATGGAAGTTTGGTTGATGTTTTTGAATGGAACAGCTCAAACGTATTTGCAAACAACGCACTGAACAGTGACTTCTACGCTAATTATCGACGAATCGAACCAGAGCAAGCAACACAGATACAAGAATCTCAGATGGGGTTCGCACTTAAAAGATTCTTATACGCTTGTGGTAATGTTCGTTCCTTGGTCCATTGTAAAATTGAACGACGACCAAAGTAAAATTGGGTTAATTTCTTTCATGAAAAAAGTGTAGAAGATGGTGGATCATGAACAAAACGTCAAGGTGAGCAATGTCCGGCTTAGCCCGTTGCTACGAATCAAAATATCATTTGCCTGCTGGCCGTGTAAACTTTATGTAGAACAATCGCTGTTATTCTCTTTATTTTTAAAAAGATAATTTTCAATGTCTGCATGTTAATGGATGTTTTTACATTCAGATGAGTGACCGTGACTGCTAAATATTTACAAAGCGAGACTGTTGCAGATTTGTTCTATGTCACGTGCTTTTGTAACGTGTACGCGTGGATACTAATAAAGTATAAGTTGCATTTTGACTTTCTAGTGGTTTTTACTGTGCTACTAAGGCCTTGTCAACTCCTCTACCATGTATCGTGATTATTGTATTATTGGAGCCTACATTTCTTTTTTTTGTACTAACGAGTGGTGGGCCATTACCGGTAACATTATTCTTTGTTTTTTCGAAGCCACTTTGCAGCCATTTTGCAGCGCAGATCGTGATTCGGGAATTTTCTGCACCGCTGCAAAAGCGCTGTTTATCGCTGTCAAAGGGCTTTCCACTGCAGCCAAAATTTGCGGCTGCTGCAGCCCAGCGCTTTTACAGCTCTTTTGTAGCGCTTTTTGAAGCCATTCTGCAGCGCTGCAGCAGCGCTGCTCGTTTCGTACGGGATTGGTTACAGTATCTCCATCATTTGTTATAGTTTTGATTCTACGTGAACCATTTAGACTAATAGGTACCACATTAAATGATGAGCTGACAAGTTTCAGTGACATGAGATGATGCATAGTCTCTTGTGCAGAGAAGTCACATTGGCCAAGTGACTTCATTATCACTTTTTTTATCAATTTTGTAGGGTTGCTATTGTTGTTACAATTACGGACAATAGAATTAAATGCAAGTTTCATTACAGGTGACTTTGGTTCACCTTTTGAAGCATATTTTGCAAGGTATTCAACACATGCATGATAATCAATGATCACTTGAATATCACAGTTTGCCCTCCAGCCTTGAAGCTGAAGTCGTTGGTGATTATTGAGTCTGCTATCATTCCTCTTTGTTATGATCTTTGCTTTGTATTGAGTGCTTCGATCTTTTGTATGAATGGGCTCAAACTCTAGTTTTGTATTAACACAAGGTTCAAATGGAAACTTAAATCTACATTTCAGTTCTGTTTCGTTTTGTTTCTTTCTAAGACAATAGTTTGTACTACAGCGAGTGTGCCTTTGTACAGTATTCAACAAATCAACATAATCTTGTTCAGAGTCTTGTAAACTTACAAGGTCCTTGTGACGCTTTTGACAAGGATGAATAGAGGGCTTCACCCATGTGCCATTATCTGGTGGATCTGGATTATATGTAGACAATAACCAATCTACATACTGACAAACTACCTGGGAAGCCTTTTTCCCATCCACTATCTGTTGATTGAGTTCTAGTATATTGACTTGCTCAGCTGTATTAGTGGACATTTCAGCCAAATAGCCTTTTAGAGCTGTTTCTGAGAGTTTACATAAACCTGGATCATTTTTCAGCTTTGCTACACCATGACAATGTATACTACCTCTAGCTTGATATTCAAATCTGTACCAGTGCCACTCAGCATCTAGTGAATTGTATAACCAGTATTTAATAAAACTTTCTAAACGCTGTGTAAAGAACCAGTCTGTAATATGAGGATTGTTAATCACATTCTGCCGTTTGTTGTCAGTTGAATTATTACTGACTGAGTTGCCAAAAATTGCATGAAGTTCAGGCCAATGCATATCAGCAGAGGAGAATGTGAAAAAGAATGTTGGAGCTCCAGCATGGGCTATTATTGCTTTTAAATCTTCTTTAGCTTTGTGCCAATAAGCATTAGAACCAGTAATGTTACTAAGATAGCGTGATATCTTAGATATAAACATACTTGTGTTATTGCTAGTTGCCATTTGCCGCAGCTCTTCAGCAGTCAAATGAGCTTCTCCTGGGTTTTGTTTTAGGAACATGCCTGTCTGTTGCAGAATACGTTTTCTTTGTATCATATTCAATGCCCAGTAACCAAATCTGGGGTGAGTAGCAAAGCGATATACCCATTTGTCATTCTTGTTTTCTCCAAACTTTAAAAGGTGCTTTACTCTTTCTCCGAGTGGTATATCTCGGCGTAATGATGGGTTAGTAGGATCACCCTTACCATCTGGAAATAATGTTGGGAAAGCCATTGTTGCTAAAAAGGGAGTTACATACTCGTTTAATGGTTCACTGCCAACTGTTGGCCAGGGCAAGTGATTAGAATCATTAGACAATTGTTGGCGCACAGCTTCTATTTCTTGCTGCTGACACTCTGGAATAGGCAGAAAACTACTCATTTCAGTACCCTCATTATAAACAATGTCATCTTCATTTTGAGGACCTAAGTCAGGTTCACATGTGGCATCCAAATCTATATTCTCTGTTTCAACCGAGAGAAGACCATGTGGAACACCATGTTCTGGTAAAGAATTTAAAGAATTTTGATTGATGGTTATGTCCTTGTAGTGTGAGTTATTATTAACAAGCCATTGTAGTGCATCAGCTACATTTTGCCTTCGCACTGTCACATCTTTAAAACTGTTCTCTTTACCTTTCATCTTAACAACAATAACAGATAGATCTTTTGGGTATCTAGGCAGAGAATGTGCTAGTTCAGCTATATCCTGAGGCAAATTGATACAGTGGCCTGAATAGCCCCTTTGTCCACCAGGTTTTATGTAAACTCGCATAACAGGAAGTGCACGTGCAATAAGCATTTCTTCTACTTGGGTTAACCCCTGCAGTTGTAAAGGTACTAATGATGGCACCATGTCATTTTCCTTAGAAAACTTTTTTGGTTGTTGTTTATCTCGTATGCACCTCTGACACTGGTAGTGATCAACCTTCCTTGGACTGGATTTCAATGGCCATGCTTCAAAACAGACAGTGCATTGGCAAACTGAATACTGATTGGACTTATGAAAATCGTTCATGTTATTTTGTGCATGTTTTTGTTCGTGAACTGGACCAGCAGAGCTCTCTTTTTGTCCTGCAGAAATTGTTTGAGACCTTTTATAACTGGCTCTCCTATTTGCAAGTCTCTCTTTTCGCTTTTCAACAGTTTCTTCAGACGTTCTTTTTCTATAAGAGTCTTTGTAACTTTTTAGTCTCTCTTTTTGCTTTTCAACAGTTTCTTCAGACACTCTTTTTCTATAAGTGTCTCTCTTATTTTTAAGTCTCTCTTTTCGCTTTTCAGCAGTTTCTTCAGACATTGTTTTTCTATAAGTGCCTCTCTTATCTTCAAGTCTGCTTGCCCTTTCATTAGCTGTTTCTGTATATTTGACTCTTTTCATGTAATTTCTGTGCTTAAGAAGTCTACCATGTCTGTTTTCATTGGTTTCTGATAATTTTCTCTTTATGCATGTGAGTTTGTTTTTATATCTACTGTTTTTGTCAGTCAATGTTGAAACATAATGCAACTCGTTAATATATCCAATAAATATTGTCTTTCGTCCATCCTGATCAGCAACAGGAGTTAAGATTGTACTTTCAGGTGAATTTATATTAGACTGTGTGATATGAATGACACAGTTGTATGCATTGGCCACAGCTTGCATTATGATGTTATCACACCATGTGCCTTGTTTTGACATTTGTTGAATATAGTTATTCCAGTGATCATTAGAAATGCTTTCAATATACAATTCTGGGTAACTCTGTAAATGGCCAATTCCAGCCATACGAATTTCAAGATGCAAGTCAGCAGTCCTATACAGTTGGTGCGAAACTGATTTAAAGAAACAATCTCCAAATCCACCTACATCATGTGGTATAAGTCCTATGAGACGAAGCCTTTCAGTTAAACAATCCCATGGTAAATCATGACTAACAGCATTCTCAGGAGACATACCTCCATTTAATTTTGAATTATCATTATGAGTTTGAGGAAAGCTTTTTCCACCAGAATTCATTAAATCTGCCACACGGATATGTGTTTGTCTACAGTTACATGTAGAATAGTTATCTGTTGTTGTAAATTTTCTTTTCTGTATGTTCATGTAAAAAACAAATTTACTATAATAATGATCATTGGTATACCAGAATTTCCAGGTGTTGTAATTTCTACATAAATTAGTGATAAAAGAACTGTCTGGAAGATGTTGTCTTACAAAAGACTTGATTCTATTCCTAGACTTCGTATTACTTAGTGCCTTTAGAATTATTTTAACAGGAACGCGAGATGGTTCCCTGTCCCTTTTCCTCTGACAATTCACTCTTTTCTTACGAACTTCAACATTTTCAGAAATAGTTACACTATGATTTTCAATTTTCTCAGAAGAATAACTTGTCAAAGCCTTATCATGATCTTGTGAACTACAATCACCACTTATCAGCCCGGTAACCATTTGACTTTTGTCACTTTTCATTTGGCGCAATGGCCATCGAGCAGAATGACTCGGTTTATTTGCTTTGTGACCACAACGGGTCATTTGGCGCAATGGCCACCGAGTACAATGACTCGGTTTGTTTGGTTTGTATTTGTGACCGCTATGGGTCAAAGCACAATGGCTTGGTAGATTTGCTTTGAGACAACTTTGTGTCAGAGTTATCGGTTGATTTGCTTTGTTGTTCGGCAAATTCGAGGACATCAATTCAAAGCAGGAGAGCAGCGAAGGTCTTCGGTTTGTTGTAGTTCGGACAACGCCGACATCGGGCTTTCTACATGCTCTTGGAGTACTAAAAAGTTTCCTGGTAAGGCTTTGACAAGTTGAAGCGATGAACTTTTTAAGAAACATCGCATGAAGTTTGAGAAAAATAAATGAACTTACCGAATAATCCAAAGATATCCACGGAGGCGACACGGACGCACGAGCAGCTTGCACTCGCACGAGGTATAGTTGCGTGCGCACTCGCACGAGGTATAGTTGCTTGCGCATAAAAATAGTTGTGTGCGCATGTCCACCAGGTGAGCCCGCAATTTCTTTGGCCGGCTATTGGGCTTAAAATTCGTGCGCGCGCTTAATAATTATTCAAAATGGCGCAGATTTTGAACATCGCCCGTCCAAGTAACCAAAAATCTCGAATCTTCACGCCTGGCATGCACAGGTATCCCATCGACCACAGGATCCCCAAAGATTACGAAGCGTTCTCCTAACGTCGAACGCAAAAAAAGACTTGAAACAAGTTTTTTTCCGTCTATATTCCGCTATATTCTCTGTATTTTCTTTAATTTCAAACGCCATGCATTTTGTGGGGCTCCTGTGCTTTTCGCGGTAATTGTGCCCTGGGGCCGACTTGCCCCTTGATCAAACGCCATGCCTTGGCAATTGCCTTGGCCACCCCTTCTCTTCGTTCGGCAGCGTGTTTTGTACTTCCACCTCCGCCAGAGTTTTTTATCGGTTTTATCAGACGAAATGAAGATTATTACTAGCTTTTTCAAGCCAAACAAAGGTGAGTAGTTGTTTTGAGTTGATAAAAGTTTTATGTTTTGTCTTTCTCCTTTCGAATCAATGAAATATTCGATGGCAAGAAGAATTACATTACTTGAACAGTGAACGGCCATAGGGCTATTGCATTTAAAACCCGTACCCCCCGGTTGAGGACTTACCTTTTCATCTTACCCCTTAAGATTGGCTAAAATTGCATTCACCCCTGAAGACTTCCGTAAAACATGGGTTTACCCCTGAAGAATTG
Source organism: Porites evermanni (assembly GCA_942486025.1). NCBI lineage: Eukaryota > Metazoa > Cnidaria > Anthozoa > Scleractinia > Poritidae > Porites > Porites evermanni. Next base: position 128,616 of record CALNXI010000284.1, read on the forward strand.
GGTCATACCCCTGAAGAATTTTGTGAAAATTAAGGCTTCACCCCCAAAGAATTCCATATTTGTTTACTCTATATCTACCCCTAAAGAAATCCTCAATTTTTATAACTTACCCCTGGAGAATTCCATGGTTCCTCAACCGGGGGGTGCGGATATTAAATGCAATAGCCCATAGTTAGAAATTTTTCGATTTTCAATATGAAAAAATTATTTTCAATTGTCAGTCCTTCCACTTTTCACCTTGCTCCGCGGTCCCTGTAATATCATTATTTACGTTTACCAGGTGAAAAGGAAAAAAGTTAAAATATATTTCTGTACATACACCATCTTGATTAACGTGTCTAGTCGTTCTAGCGCCAATGACAAACATAGACTTGTTAGCTTTCATATGTTTTGTTTTCCCAACTCAAATCACGCGAGTTCGTAATTTCTAAAAGTGTTTCTTGAATTATGCATGCAGTTGGATAGGACAATTTTCGCGCGGGTCACTATAAAGACTTGACAGAAACCGGAAACCGCGCCAGAAAAGTCTCTGACACCCAGGGTACGGGAGAGGAAGAATTTCCGCAGTATTATTTTCCGCGACAATTTTAGATGCATTTTACGGCTTTAGCAAGGTTTGGTTTTTTTATTGCTGTCCTCCAGACAGGTTCCAATCAGAAAAATATAGATTAAACGAAAAATAGAAATACTAGTTTTGAATACCCAAAAAACTCTACTCAAAACTCTCTGCTCAAGAAGCGCTATTGATTGCTTCCGGTTCTTTTTTCCCAGTGGAATTGTAAAAACATTAGGTAACTAAATTAATAATGCAACTTCATCAAAACAGTCCAAAAGTGGCAATGGTGGAAAGTAACATACAGCACAAATTTAGTTTTAATCGCAGAATTTTATTTTACATGCTTTTCTTAGCTCTCGCTTTCCTTAGGGACCTGAATGTATTACCTACAATATCCTGGATCCGCGGACAAAGTCCTTGGGACATAAATGCACTCGTAGCTACCTGTATATTTAGGATACCTTCGTAAAAGTTTAAACCATCCCTGAACGTGTGAATTAACTCTGTTCGTGTTTGTATGCTGATTATTCGAGACTTGAAACTCTTCAAATAAGTTCGCATAACTTGTTACCTAGTCATCGCAGGGTCGTAACATGGCATATGGGCTCAGGGCTCAAAGCCCAAAATTTGACTGGGATCAGGGCTCAGAGGAGAGGGCTCAGGGCTCAGAAGAATGGGATCAGGGATCACAAGGCTTTTGAGCCCGAATCAGGGATCATATTTATTACACGGTCTAAAAATCTCTTATCACAATATTTTTCCGCATAATAAGGTTTGTGTCCATAGAATTTCCTGTCCGAGGTACATTACATATTCTTGCTTCCGGCTGGCGGCAGTTCCTGTCATACGAAGTCCTGGTTGTTTGACGAAAACACGGTATCATATTCTTAATTTATTATTAAATTGTCCAGGGCACCGTAATATGATTCTCAAGTCACTTTTCTCGCTTTGCAACGCAACTCCTCAGCGCGCTATCAACGCCAGAAGGCAGAGAAAGCGATTTATACATATCTTTTTTTTGCGAGAAGTCGGGAAGAAGAAAAAGGACAAAAAGAAATCCTTGGACAGAGAAAGGTACGTAAGTACTTCCTTGATTTACCCCTGGCAAGGGTCCAAGCATAGAGTTTTTCGGCCGATCAAACACAACAACACCGCCAGGACAATAGACAAACCGCCTCATTGAAAGCGGAATTTACTGTATAGGTCCCGATTGCCTCATCGCCTTAAGCAAGTCACAAGGCGACCATAAATCGAGGTTCGTATTTTTTGACCAGTAACTTAACCCTTAAAAGTACTTAGATAATTAGAATGGACATCAAAAGTAGAATACAAACGTACAATGAATTCGCGCACTTTGTTGCAAAATAAATGCTTTCTCGCAATTTAACAAATCTGCTCTAATTGCATGGAGCTTTAGGGTTATCTAGGACTCTGATGAGAAACCGAGATCGGTTCACCTACCAGTACTAGTATTGGGCCAGGAAAGTAAAGAACACATCCCATTCCATTACTGTAGAACTGATAAATGCTTGTATGATAAATAGTCTGAAATTACAATGTAGAATTAGTGAAAATAAGTGGAACGCCAAAGACTTACCTCGGTGACATAAAAGTAACAAAGCCTTTATAGTTTATTTTCTTAAGTTTTTTTTATGAAATAAACGGTTGAATTGGTGAAAGGAATGTTGCAGACTAGGTACATGTAGCAAAGTCTGCAGGAATTTAATATATCAGGGACATCCAACGAGAATATAGTTCAAAACCACTTCAACATAGCATTGTTAAATGTATTTTAGTATTTAAACGGTAGATATAGGCATATTTTTATCCCCTAAAAATTTTTCATCTGTTCGGAATTTCCAGCTGAAAGTCTAGTGACTCGAAAATTATAGGGATCAAAACTTATCTTTTCGAAAATTTCAGCCAGAAAAAAGGCTCCAAAAATTCTAGGTGACCTTTTTAGGGTAAAAATCCGTTAAAAATGGGCAATTATACCATTTTTTAGATGTTCGAAAATCCTAGGAAAGGCAGGCAAGCAAGAAATTTTACAAACATTTTCCGAAAATTCTAGATCTCAAATTGTGTTCCGAACAGATATTTTCCGAAAATTGACCTTGGGTGCCCCTGATATATTATTGTAATAGCACTCAGCATGAAGGGCCACCAGTAAGGGGCCCACTATTTGATTTTTGAGCCGGGGATGGGTTATTTTTTTCATGCAAGATTTTTTCGGACCTCATTCGTGCAGCAGCAATTTTGTTTTGCACGAAATGTACAGACTTCAGTGACAATATTGATCTACAAGAATTTTTTCGGCCCTTTGGGCTATTTGGCCTCGGCTTATGTAATGGTTGGCCCCGAAAGGTATCACCACCTTAGATTTGGAGCCTGAATTTTTCAGTGAAGTGAGAACACCTGCGCATCACGGCGGCCCAGCTGCCTTTTAGAATCAATAGAGAGGCTCTACCAATCCTCGTTTATCTCTTTTACCGGTCCTCAAAGCCATTACACACAGAGAAAGCTGGGTAAAAAGGCACCGGAATGGCTTCGAAAGTCGCACGGCAAGAGTACACTTTAAGGAAGATATGGACGAGGAAACGAGCGTGGAGGGAAAGGAGCGACAAAGGAAGGCATTGCAGAGCTTTGCGAAAGAATTCGGACGGGGTTTACGACAGCAACGAACGAGAGACAAAAGAAAGAGTTGGTACACTTGCACTTGCCCTGAGTATGTTCAGAAGGAATGCGTCGGCACATGGAGAAGTCGATCTGCTAAAAGAGGTTCAAGGGAGTGAAGGACAAACTACAGTTCAAGACGCAGCCGAAGAATATGAGATTATTTATTCAAAAGAGACGTAGTTGCTCTCAACCACAATTACAAGAGGTATATCATTCCTTGCTTCCTTGTAGTTCTTTTAAAAGATCTCCACCATAACGCCGGGGGACGCTTTCCTGAGATCACATTGGTTTGAGATGGCTGGAACAGTCAGAAGAAGATCCCCTTGTATACCAGACTGGGCACCGTGACGATAGAAATTCACCTAAGTGTATCATCGAGAAAGTTCAAATAATGAAAGATGGAAACAACTTCTGTTTGAGCTGCCTTGAAGAGCAAAGCCTAGTTGCATTGCTCCAGGGGTCAGACTTGAATCAGATGATTCACCTGCGTCAGGTGGTGACGAAGAGGAAGGGGAGCAAGCTCAGGGGGACAACTTTTCAGAGCCAATTAGACTTGAAGCTGGAAGGAGTAGGTCTGGAAGACCTGACTAGATATGTCCTCTAACAATCTATAATAGTTATTAAGCCAGGAAAAGCCATTAATGGGCTTGACACAGAAAAGCTGTTAAACTGTAGAACCTGTGGCTTGCATCATTTAATTTTTCTACTTCATGTAAAGCAGGTATTTTGCTATTGGTAATTGATCGTGATCCTCACTGTAACACACACAGAGTGAAAGAAAAATTCACATAAGAGTACACTCTCACAACATCAACGGGGATAGCAGAATAGAAAGTGCAGAAGCTTGGTTGCCCTTAATCAAGAAAGAAACACAGCAATAGGAGATCCGTACGACAGCGGACCAGTGAGGCAAAAGCTCATACAAACAACGGAGTAAGAAATGCACCAATCTCAGTGGCTAATAATCGACCAACAAGAACCAGAGCTTGGAGTAATATAAGTTCACGTGTGACCAGTCGACGAAGACTAGCAAGGCAAGGTCTTTAAGTGTTGCTTTTCTAATGAACACTTGAAGTACGCAGTTGAAATGTCGCGATCTACATCCTTAAGTGACTGAATCGTGAGACAAACGATTACACTTTATTAACATCAATATTGTAGACCAGTAACAGGCCGACGTAATATTTTTGGTTGCAAGAGTCTCTTTGGAAATAAAACATCTATTACCCACACGCACAGATCGGACATTGATTAACTGGACAAGTTATCTGGGCAAGCAGATGTTCGTACGGTACAGGAATTGGAAATCTAGAGGAAGACCTTAGTTCAGAAGTACCTTGCAGTGACATTTATTCAACCGGCGACCAACCAGCGCTAGCTGTGTTTGCTGTAAGACTAAAAATGTATTTATTCAAATTTTTTATCCAAAAATTTTGTATTTATTTGAATGCTTTCTTGTGATTGTCTTATAAACCTTCGGGTGGCCTTGCTCGTATCAGCAACACTGAAAATAAACCTTGTAAATACTCTTGATGAACGTTACATCTGAAAAAATCAAGCGCAAGATCTTTCAAGATGTACGATACTTAAAGGGAAGTGGACTACTTTAATTGTGTAAATTAACAATAACTTACATTGTGTATCTTACTAAAGCTCCCGTTCAAAAAAATCAGGTTTTATCATTTGTCTAGTATCGCCAAACATGATATTTAAAGTGTTTTAAATAGAATATTGCAGAAAAAGATGTTGACTCATATTGATCTTTAAAGTTCTGATAGAACCTACAACTTGCACTAAAAATTAAAGTTAATGTTTTTCTCATCAGCTTATTTGAGCATGTTCTATATTCTATATTTAGAGTCTAAGTTAAATTTTGTGTGAAAACATAGATGGGATCAATTTTTTATCAGGGCTCAGGGATCAAAATTTTGGGGAAAATGGGGCTCAGGGATCAAAATAACAGCAAGAAAATAGGGATCAATGGGTCCCGGATATACCATGTTACGACCCTGTTATCGGGCCCGTCTTGAAAATGGCGTTACGGTGACACTAAAACGTCGACTTTTTGCACTCATTTTTATTTATTTTATTTACTGTCAGTATATGACGTACATGTATATCAACAACAACAACAACATAAGCTTTATTTGCATGACTATAATTATGTGGTTACAGTATTGCAAAAGCTTTAACATAAAGTTACAATTTATAACAATGATAATGCAATGTGATGATTACTACAGTCAATCAAGTGTCATCAACATGATTTGATAACAAATTAGTACGTAAATCATTACATAATGAGACAATATCACTTTTCCAGCCTGCATTGTCTGCATTGCTTCAATAACGTTTTTCACTTGAGAAAAAGGGGAAGAGTTATTCTCTCGGACAGGTGTTACGAAGTATGTCCAAGACAGCTTGTCGAACGTGTCTCATCTTCCAGCTGTAGATCAGAGGATTGAAAGACGAATTCAAATACACAACGGTCAGAGTAAAAAGCCATAAATTGGATAAAAAGGCATTTTTACCATGGATCATCGTGGCGAGGCCAGCGCAAGCTATTGGCAAATAGCAAACTGAAAACAAGGTTTACACGTAAAATGTAGCAACGGCAGTTTTTCTGAACCTTGTGGCATTTGCCATGTCCCCATTCTGAGCTTCTTGTTCAGGTACTTGCAGAAGGCGAATCTGGTTTGTGTGGTGTCTCACGGCTGCGTATATCTTGCAATAAAGCAATCCTGTAGTTATGATACAAACAACTGACATAACGGACAAAACAATAATCGATTTTTCATACCCGAAGCAAGCAATTACACTGAACACCCAGAATGAGATCACCGCAGCAACAACCCGCTTATGAGTCACAAGTTCCTGGTATCTGAGATGAAGATGAATGGCCAAGAATCTGTCAACAGTTATCGCGAAAACACCAAAAAATGAGGCAAAAGCGAATAAACTATCAGAGATGACATATGCTTTAACAACAGCCCAATAAGCAATAATGTTGTCAGTGTTTTTGCTGTTTTCAGTTATTTCCATCGTAAGAAATGCAACATAAAGTGGCTGGACAAGTAAACCTACACCTAGATCAGAAATAGACAGGCTTAGTAGCAATGTTTTTAAAGTCTTCGGCAACGACGACGTTTTTCTGAGCGCTTGTATTGTTATAATATTTAAAACGATGGCGGTGTAAGACAAGAAGCCGTTCAAGACGCAGTTAGCGACAAGTGTCGGCGTATTCAAACCTTCAGCTTCCGTCATTGTACAGAGTCTTAAGTTTCAATCTGTAGCTGCATAGAACATTTGAAGAGCTTTACGATCGTTTCCTATTTTGAAAAGTTTAGACTGACACTGAAACAATTCTTCACAAGACGTCGTACTGAACGGTCTCCATGCAAACGTTCTGTGTCTTTCACTTCTCTTCCTCCGATGACAACTAAATTGAGTGTTGTTGAGTCTACTGTGACAATGGTATTAGAAAGTCCCTGAAACGCGCTCATAACATCTAAAATTTCAACTTATCTGAATTAAAACAGCAGCAGCATTCTTCTCATTGCACAGAAATTTGAATATATCTTCCTTTTAACCGAAACGCGATAGGTCGAGTTTTGTAGCCGTTGAGAGTCCGTCAGTCAAATGGAAGAAAGTTATTTGAAACTACTGACGCAATATTAAATTAGAAAAGGCAGCTGGTTTGCAAAGGATTGCAAATAAACAGTCAAACGTAAATAGTTTAGTGATAGTTTAGAGGAAAGGCAGACCGATAGGTCAAACACCAATTCAAAGTATTTGCTGAACCCAAGTAAAAACTATGAAAAAGGCACAAATGTTAATTAAACTTTAATGTTAGGACTAGGGGTTCAGAAAAAAAAAACTTATTACCTATAAAAAAAAACCTTACTAGCTAGAGTTTTAAAACAAAGATACAGTGGGTAGTTACTTGACAAATCATTCGGTAATATGTGTCAGACTTGATCAGTTGCATACCGGATCAGAACGTTTAAAACATCCATTGTAGTCTCAGCTTAATGAAACCAGCCAACACCACGTGGCAATTCAGTGAGTAATCATGTTTCAAAAAAGCAATATATGCCTTAAACTACAATCAACCCGGAAAATTTAATATAAAGAAAGTTCATCATTGCTCGCAATTGAATGCGCATTTAATACACAAGACGATACTTTCTCCCTCCATTGAAACATAAAGTTGTACTTATTGCATCTGAAATATTCACTTCTTTGGAATTAAAACTATGTCTTAACAGAGCTCGTAATTCAGAATTTGAACATGGCATCCTCATCACACAGTAATTTGAATATATTTTCATTTAAACCGAAACGCGATAGGTCGAGCTTTGTACTAAGTGTTGAAGTTTGTAGGTCAAAAAGGAAGAAACTGAAACTACTGACGTAATATTTAAGTATCAACAGTAGCTGGTTGCAATGAATCGCTAATACACAGTCATGCAAAAAGAGCAAGTTTAACGATGGTTTATAGGAAAAACTGACTATCAGGTCGGAGACCAATCCAATGTATTTACTAGACCCAAGCAAAATATATGGGGCAGACCTTTTGATAAACAACGATCTACGACGAGTCATATTCAGCTGCACATTAAGCAGACACCCATTATTAAGCGAACGAATGGCTCAGCTTGTTAAAATGTTT
>CALNXI010000284.1:144019-161037 GCA_942486025.1 Porites evermanni
AGTAACATACAGCACAAATTTAGTTTTAATCACAGAATTTTATTTTACATGTTTTCCTAAGCTCTCGTTTTCCTTAGCGACCTGAATGTATTACCTACAATATCCTGGATCTGCGGACAAAGTCCTTGGGACATAAATGCACTCGTAGCTGCCTGTATATTTAAGATACCTTCGTAAAAGTTTAAACCATCCCTGAACGTGTGAATTAACTCTGTTCGTGTTCGTATGCTGATTATTCGAGACTTGAAACTCTTTAAATAAGTTCGCATAACTGGTTAGCTAGTTATCGAGCCCGTCTTGAAAATGGCGTTACGGTGACACTAAAACGTCGACTTTTTGCACTCATTTTTATTTATTTTATTTACTGTCAGTATATGACGTACATCAAGAGCCATAATGTATATCACTTTTCCAATCTGCATTGTTTGCATTGCTTCAATAACGTTTTTCACTTGAGAAAAAGGGGAAGAGTTATTCTCTCTTTAGTGGCCACTCGGACAGATGTTACGAAGTGTGTCCAAGACAGCTTGTCGAATGTTTCTCATCTTCCAGCTGTAGATCAGAGGATTGAAAGACGAATTCAGATACACAACGGTCCAAGTAAAAAACCATAAATGGGATAAAATGGCATTTTTACCATGGATCATCGTGGCGAGGCCAGCACAAGCTATTGGCAAATAGCAAACTGAAAACAAGATATACACGTAAAATGTAGCAACAGCAGTTTTTCTCAGCCTTGCGACATTTGCCATGTCTCCATTCTGAGCTACTTGTTCAGGTACTTGCAGAAGGCGAATCTGGTTTGTGTGGTGTCTTACGGCTGCGTATATCTTGCAATAAAGCAATCCTGTAGTTATGATACAAACAACTGACATCACGGACAAAACATGAATCGATTCATACCAGAAGCAAGCAATTACACTGAACACCCAGAATGAGATCACTACAGCAACAACCCGCTTATAAGTCACAAGTTGCTGGTATCTGAGATGAAGATGAATAGCCAAGAATCTGTCAACAGTTATCGCGAAAACACCAAAAAACGAGGAAACAACGAATAATCTGTTAGGGATGGCATATGCTTTAACAACAGCTCGATAAGCAATAATGTTGTCAGTATTTTTACTGTTTTTAGTTATTTCCATCGTAAGAAATGCAACATAAAGTGCCTGGACAAGTAAACCTACACCTAGATCAGATATAGACAGGCTTAGTAGCAATGTTTTTAAAGTCTTTGGCAACGACGACGTTTTTCTGAGGGCTTGTATTGTTATAATATTTAAAACGATGGCGGTGTAAGACAAGAAACCGTTCAAGACGCAGTTAGCGACAAGTGTTGGCGTATGCAAACCTTCAGCTTCCGTCATTGCATAGAGTCTTACGTTTCAATCTGTAGCTGGATAGAACATTTGAAGAGCTTTACAATTGTTTCTTATTTTGAAAGGCTCAGACTGCACCGGAAACAATTCTTCACAAGACGTACAGAACGGTCTGCAGAAGTTCTCGGCCGGGTCTTTCTCTTCTCTTCCTCCGATGGCAACTAAATTAAAGTGAGTCCTGTTGAGTCTACTGCGACAGTGGTATAAGAAAGTCCCTGAAACGCGCTCATAACATTTAAAATTTCAACGTATCTGAAATTAAAACTGTCTGTGCAATGCTCGGGATTCTCCTCATTTCACAGAAATTTGAATATATCTTTCTTTTAACCGAAGCGCGATAGGTCGAGCTTCGTAGGTGTTGAGAGTCCGTCAGTCAAATGGAAGAAAGTTATTTGAAACCATGACGTAATTTTAAATTAGAAAAGGCAGCTGGTTTGCAAAGGATTGCAAATAAACAGTCAAAAAGAAAGAGTTTAGCGGTTTAGTGATAGTTTAGAGGAAATGCAGACTATTAGGTCAAACACCAATTCAAAGTATTCGCTGAACTCAAGTAAAAACTATGAAAAAGGCACAAACGTTAATTAAACTTTAATCTTAGGACTAGGTGTTCAGAAAAAAAAACTAATTACCTATAAAAAAAACCTTACTAGCTAGGGTTTTAAAATAAAGATACAGTGGGTAGTTACTTGACAAATCGTTCGGTAATATGTGTCAGACTTGATCAGTTGCATACCGGATCAGAACGTTTAAAACATCCATTGTAGCCTCAGCTTAATGAAACCAGCCAACACCACGTGGCAATTCAATGAGTAATCATGTTTCAAAAAAGCAATATATGCCTTAAACTACAATCAACCCGGAAAGTTTAACATAAAGAAAGTTCATCATTGCTCGCAATTTAATGCGCATTTAATACACAAGACGATACTTTCTCCCTCCATTGAAACATAAAGTTGTACTTATAGCATCTGAAATATTCACTTCTTTGGAGTTAAAACTATGTCTTAACAGAGCTCGTAAATCAGAATTTGAATACGTCATCCTCATCACACAGTAATTTGAATATATTTTCATTTAAACCGAAACGCGATAGGTCGAGCTTTGTACTAAGTGTTGAAGTTTGTAGGTCAAAAAGGAAGAAACTGAAACTACTGACGTAATATTTAAGTATCAACAGTAGCTGGTTGTAATGAATCGCTAATACACAGTCATGCAAAAAGAGCGAGTTTAACGATGGTTTATAGGAAAAACTGACTATCAGGTCGGAGACCAATCCAATGTATTTACTAGACCCAAGCAAAATATATGGGGCAGACCTTTTGATAAACAGCGATCTACGACGATTCATATTCAGCTGCACATTAAGCGAACACCCATTATTAAGCGGACGAATGGCTCAGCTTGTTAAAATGTTTACCCATATATTCTGCAAAATAAACCTTTATTCAGGTGCCCGCTAATATTCAAGTTTCACTGTGAAAAGGGAAACAAATGCACGTTACTCCCAAGCTGAGGTCACTACAAAAACAAAACGCTTGTGAGTCACAAGCTCCTGGTATCTGAGATTAAAACGAGTAGCCAAGAAACCGTCAGCGCTGAGTTAACGGAGAAAGTCAAAGAATGCTTTGAAGACGCAGTTAGCGACCAAGGTTGAATATTAATCTTCAACTTCCAACATTTTATGGAACTCAGTACCCAAAAGTCTTATGTTTTCCACACTTTTTCAAGTTACACACATTTGCGAGATCCGCTATATTTACTAGAAGGTGTCGCAGTATTTGGAGAGGCCACCACTGAAACTTGATGTAATTGGGCAACTCGCTCAGCAAGATTCGAAAACGTACCAGGACTCTCCTTCGTTTCAACAGGGCTTTATTCGACTCCCCTGTGATCAACGTTTCTTTTCTAGAACACTTCTTTTTAATACATTTTCTAATTTCAAGCAAAAGTTCACTTGGTTTATGTAAAAATTTGCATGAAATCTTTGCGCACGTTCCAAAGGTGAGCGCAGTATTCGGTAGAGCACCGAAAGCTGCAATCTTCAGCTCGAAGATCTTTCTAGAGTCAAAGTACACTAAAGGAGATGCTCTCAGAAAGGCACCGACCAACCAATGAAAACCTGAGAGTCTGTAAAACCGAAACAGGTGCAAATATCGCCCGGTTGCAAAATTGGCTCAGGCACAGTTTGATAGGAAGTTACGCAAATATGGTCACAGCTTAAAAAATCGAGTTACTTTTATCAATTGATATCCTAATTTTCGACAAGAAAAGCAAGTTTAACTTGATTAAAACTGAACAAGCTAAAGAGCAGTAGTTGACAAGTTTGATTTTATAAAATCAATTTCCTTGCAATGATCAACGTAATTAACAATCAGTCCGATAAATGACATACCCTCCTCTCAAACTTCCCACCGTCCCTATGATGCTGTCGAATCCAAGAAGAAAAAAGAAAACATAACTCCGAACGTTGGCCAGGTAATGAAACAGTAAGTCATATGGTTATCAAAATTACAGAATGACCAATCACTGTTGAAAGCTACAAAAGTTAGAAAGTCTTCAAAACGTCAAATCTATTAAAACTTATGTAGTATATAAAACTGGTCGGTTTTGTAAACCAAATCGTCGCTGAAAGCTTCCCCACAGCTTCCCGGGCTGGCGAACAATTCTTTCCCCGCAGTCAATGGGACAACCTTATCAAGTACAAGGCGGTTGCCTTCATTGGAAAGCAGAAAATGCATGCAGACCTACTTTGCCAATTTGATTATCAGTAGCCTTTCTCGTACTCAGCCCTGAAGATGTAGGGACTGCAGCTTTTTAAATGGCTTTTAAAGTACTCAAGTTGGACGAATATAACCTATAGCATTTCATTTCTAAAAGACCTTACTAAGTCTGATTCAGCCTCTCATGGAGCAATTTGAGCACAATTTAAGCAAAACTACCCCCCATCAAATGCTTATTGCAGTCCACGCTCGGACTTATTTCAGCCTGTGGGTTGTACTGGCCTTGATTAAGCGAGCCAAATTAGATCCAAAACTAGGACTGTATTCCTACCCATTGAAATAACCCCATTTTAGGGCTTGAATAGATCTTTTAGATTTACGGTGTTTAAAACCAGAACACAAATTTTTAGACAGAGAGAAACAACAAAATGCGATAACAGAAAAACAATGCTTAGCGTAGTAATGTTAATGGCAAGAAAACTCTGCCATACACGCCAGGAAAAGTCGACGTCCTCGTTATAAACATCTTGAATTTATTAATTAAATCATGTTAACTTTACTGACATACAAAGACGCTTCGCAGAATTTGCACGACAACTTGTCGAATGTGTCTCATTTTCCAATAGTAAATCAGAGGATTGAGAGATGAATTGAGATACATTATTGTCGCTGCATAATAAAGTAGATGCAACCCCAAAGCAGATTCCCCCTGGGTTGCAGTGACAGCCCTGACACAAAACAATGGTAGATAACAAACCAAAAACACGATATACACATAGAATGTTGCTACAACAGTTTTTCTCAACCTTGCTGAATTTGCCATTTGTCCGGCATTCTGTGCTGCTTGCTGTACTTGCAAAGCGTGAATCCGATTTTTATGATGTTTTACGGTTCTGTATATCTTGCAGCAAAGCGATCCTGTAATTATGAGACAAACAGCTCCAACGATTGCACTTGTAGTTTCATTGACTTTTTCTAAAATTCTGTCCAAGTTAAATAGTGAGGAATCTGAACTTAACAGCCATTTTAAGATGACAGCAACAATAACCCGCTTGTGTGTCACAAGTTGCCTGTATCTGAGATGAAGATGAATAGCCAAGAATCTGTCAACAGTTAAAAGGACAACGCCCAAGAATGAAGCGTTAGAAAATACGTACCCAATGATAAGGTGTACAGTGTATACCCCATGATGAGCACTGTCGTTAGAGCTCTGTTCTGTGTTCATTACAAGACGAGCAATATAAAGGGGATGGACAAGCAAACCCACCCCAAGATCAGAAACAGCCAGACTCAGGAGTAATGTTTTCAAAGTGCTTGGTAATGACGGCGTATTTCTAAGTGTTTGTATTGTTATGATGTTCAACGCGATGGCGCGGTGTAACACAAAAAAGCGTTAAAGACGCAGTTTGCGACCAGCGTCGAATACAAACTTTCAGCTCCCGTCATTTTATAGAACAACAAGTAAATCCTTCGATTCCTGAGTATACTGACAATTAAGTTTCAGATGAGACTAATGCCAGAAATAATTATCCGCGAAACTTAACTAAACACTCTTATTCAAAAGTTCAAAATACGCTCCACTAGGCTTCTTCCTTTTGCATTAGTTGGATCAGCCTTGTGTCAGTTTCGTCTTCCCTTTTCCTTGGTTTCAGTTATGTAGTCGAAAGGCGCGTGTCCACTTTTAAGAACTGAAGTATTCACCAATGCTTGGTTGTGATCAAAACTTTACACGTCCTCGCACAAAAAAATGTGAGCAATTTCTTTGTAGCTAAAATCATACGACGAGCTCTCAGTTACAAGCATTAAAGACGACAGGTGACAAGAAAGAAACTCCTGAAACTACTGGCGCAATTACAGCTTACTTTACCGCGGTTTTCATAGTCGTGATTATGCATAGAGACGTTCAAGGATTCCACTTGCAAGATTTGAAAAAACTGAGTAGTTGTGTCTTACGCAGATTTAAAAATTGAAATAGTGTCCTCGCCAAACAAAACTTTGAATACATTTTCGTTGTAACTCAAATTAACTATAGGACGAGCCTTAATATCATTATTTACGTTTACCAGGTGAAAAGGAAGAAAGTTAAAATATATTTCTGTACATACACCATCTTGATTAACGTGTCTATGGTCGTTCTAGCGCCAATGACAAACATAGACTTGTTAGCTTTTATATGTTTTGTTTTCCCAACTCAAATCACGCGAGTTCGTAATTTCTAAAAGTGTTTCTTGAATTATGCATGCAGTTGGATAGGACAATTTTTTAATTAGTGTTTTATTGTAACACATTTACTTTGAAGTGATTACAAAAATACGAAAAAAGGAAAAAAACAAAAAAAAAGAAAAGAGGATACATTATTACATATACAAATGATATCACAGAATTAGATTAAAACATAACTGAATATAATGTTATACCTATTCCCATGTTGAAGGAACAGGAAACAAGGCGGAGGCATTTCTCTCTCTTATTTATGCAATGAATTCTGTGCGGTATTTAAGATTGATTTCATTAACAAATTCTTGGAAGAGTAGAGCTTCTTCACTTATAATAAATTAAATTTGCGGTAAATGTAGTAGCGGAGGAGTCAAGTAAAGTATACAGTAGAACTCCGGCGAAATCTGAAGGGGAACGAAAGACAGTTCGAGTTACTGAGGGTTCGAGTTATAGGGCTGATAGTGGTCGATTGAATATTTAATTTGCCATGTTTATAACTGATGGTTTACCGTTTTTTCGGCGCTCAGGTATACAATACATGGCAAATTAAACCCAGTATCTCATCAGAAACTGTAACACACGATTCGGTATTACTTGCAATATTAAGAAATGACACTGCCAAATTCGTGATCTGTTCGTCGTGCTAATTAAAATCAAATTCAGTGCCGTATTGGTAGTTTTGGATTTTTACCGATTATACGACAAGAAGAGCTAATGGGATGACATACATTAGGGGATGAGTTGCTGAATCAGAGTTCGAGTTATCGGGGGTAAAGTTTGATCAAGGGAAAGGAAACTTAGTTCGAGTTAGCGGAGAATTCGAAATATCCGAGTTGAAGTTAACCGTAAAAATGACTGAAGAGTGAGATAAAATCCAAGGGAATGGGACTTAGTTCGAGTTAGCGGGAAGTTCGAGTTATCCCATTTCGAGTTACTGGGGTTCTACTGTCGTTTAATTTCCTATTTAAAAGTCCTGGTGTACAAAAAAGGCCAAATTATATTTCCTTTGTTCTTGGAAAAAATTACAACGGTTGGACTCGTTGAACAAATGAATAACATTCTCGGTGAAGTGCTTTGAAAAAAGGCAGTGTATACTGAGTGTGACTGATTGAGTCTTCTTCACCACAATACAACCATGTCTTGTCAGGTTTGAATCTGAAGAGTTCTTTCTTGCTAACAATTATTCTGAATTGGACGGTTAGACTATTTAAACAAATGAATAACATTCTCAGTGAAGTGCTTTGAAAAAAGGCAGTGTATACTGAGTGTGACTGATTGAGTCTTCACCACAATACAACCATGTCTTGTCAGGTTTGAATCTGAAGAGTTCTTTCTTGGTAACAATTATTCTGAGAAGGAATCTGAAATGAAATTCTCTCAAAGAAGGAAACAGTTCGTTGGAGTATCATCACATGGTATGAAAATGGGAAAACAAGTTAAAATGGTCTGTATGGGGCACATTTTCCTTGCTTGCGATTAACTAGTTAACTAGTTAAATTGAATTAACTAGTTAACTAGTTAAATTGTTAACTACGGGCGCAATCGGAGTTAAATTCACCCCGTTTACGTTGCAGTAATGAAAGCTGGAATATTCCACGAATCGAGAATTCATAAACGCCAAAAAGATCTATGAAACGTTACCCGCTGATTAGGAAAAGTGCTGGCTCACAAGATTGTAGATAAACTACAGGAGAGTACAAGATAACATAGACCTAAACCAGACGAGTCATCGATATGTCAGCGGCGTCTTACAAAATGACTGAGATGATCCCAGGGGGGGGTGGTGAACTTGGTAGTTTGTTTGTCCGGACGATCTTGGCCATCGTGACGTCACGAAGAGAGAAGCGCGCAACTTCGAGGAGTTTTTCGAAAATGGCGCCGTTGCCATTTCCAAATGCTACTTTTAAAGTTGGTTTTCCTGGATATTGACGCTCCAAAATGGTTTTTGTCACGGTAGGATAGTGCAGTTCCAACATCTCTTTCCGAGAAGGTAAGTGAAATGTGTATTAATCCGAAAAATAACGCGTATGAGAGCTGTAAACAGTTTCGGTCAATTTCCTCGAGTGAAATAATGTGCCGCAAAAGTTTGCATATTCGCACAGTAATATCGCATTTTCTCGAAATCGGTGAGGTGTTAAACATCGAAACTTGGCATAAGGGTGGGTTACTTCTATTGGAAAGCATTATCTCTGAAGTTAATTGAGATAAACTAGCAGAAAAAATGATCAGTCCATTCGAGTGTGCCAGCGTAGCCGCTATTAAAGGTACAGTCCCAGAACTGATGCAATTGTATTGATTACTTTGCTGTTATCTCCAATAATGCCAATAATACCACCTATTCAAGCTGTCTTTTCGGGATAGTAACCTTTAAGTAGTTTCTGTTAGAGGGAAAGTATAGTTGCAACAGCTCTTTCCGAGAAGGAGAGTTAATTGTATTATATTCTGTTGATAATTACCTCGTAAACAGTTTAAGTCAATTTTTTCAAGTGGAATATTTGTCGCAGAAATTTGCATGATCGCATATTAACATCGCATGTTTTAGAAAATCGTTTTGGTGTGGAAACTCGAAACTTGGCCGAAGGGTAGGTCAGCAATAGTGGAAAAAATTGTCCTTGATGTTTAATGGGAGAAATTAGCACTAAAAATGATCAGTCCATTCGAGTGCGCTTAATATTGATAAACAGATGACCTCGACTCGGTTACCCCGACACAATGTAAGTCAATTATTTTTCGGTTTTAAGAAAAAGGAAACCAAAGACTTCCCTCAACACTATGTATCTATAATAATTACACCAGGAATATATTTTTTTTTAACACTTGAAGGTTGTACCATCTTGTTGAAGCAAAGGATATTTCTCTGTAACACCTTTAAGCTTACATTAAGTTTTCATAAATAGCAAAAAAAATTAATAAGATTTACATACAGCTCCAAACATGTACATCTGTTATGCATGAAGCAATTTCATGTCGTTCCACATCAATAGTTAGTGCGAATGGAGTCAAACATGTATAGTGAAACTTGACGTATAATTTAATTGGACACCTCAGAGAATGCTGTAGTGCCCACTTGATACAAAGTTTCTTCCTACTACATACAGGTTTCGGTAGAAAATGTCATATGAGACAGACCTGCCAACTCTCACAATTCTGCCGTGAGTCTCACGATTTTTTAACTTTTCTCACGGTCTCATGACAAGACTCCCAATCTCATGGTTTTCTGGGAAATATTCTAAATTGAAATATTACCTCGTTGAATAAAAACATAAATTTTGTGGGGAAATTCTTGTGCCTAGATAAGCGTTGACTGTTTTAGCCATGAAGTTGTCTTGGCCCAAAGAAATGACTCTGCTGTATGTTTCGTCACAGTGATAACCTATTTTCTGGCCTCTTTAAAGTCATCAAAGAAAAAGCGGCATCTAATTTGTTACATAACGGACCACACTAAAGCAAGGTTATATTAAAATAAACAGTTAATTCCCCTAATGGAAAAGGGGTCGTTTAATTTTGATCGGGAAAAAATAGAATCTCACTAGTTTTTGTAGAATCTCCCAATTTTTTTTCATGAGTCTACAGATTTTCCTTTATCAGGGGTTGGCAGGTCTGTATGAGGAGCTAAGTACCATTCAAATAAAAGGCAGAAACATTTGGAATACTCCCAGAGATATGGTGATATACATTTGCATTAATATCTTTATTTGTGTGGAGCAAATAATGCCTCAAATTTTTAGATATCAAATGAGTAAAACAAGCTTTATACAAACAAAAATGTTAAAATAACAAAAGGCACATAGGGCTCAGCCGGATGGTACCATAATGACGTCAAAACGTATGGAAACAGGCCTTTTCTCCGAAACCCACCCCATTCCCCTATGGCTTTTTTTATTTGCGTTTACCCTACCTCACCTCCCCTCCCCGTACCTGATGAAACAAGGCTTTCAACAGTTTGTTGAGATAGGATGCTTTATGTCTTAAAGGATGAGCTCATCATATTTTATTATTGTATAGATGGGGGTAAGATAAGTTAACAATAATAGACAGATTATTATAGGTGGGTTACTCATTTTTACAGCTATCCCTGGAAGAAGAAATAGAAGTAAAGAGCTGACTGGCAGCCACTGAGATTGAGGAGAGGAGAAAGGAAATTGAAAGAGAAGAGAAATACTTGGAAGGAAAAGAAGAAAGGTTAAGACAAAAAGCAAAAGAAATTAAAAACACAGTAATAGAGGCCAAGCGGGTAGCTGCCCAACTGCAACTAATGGCAGGGCAGCTAGACTGCTTGGCTAACGAAATTCTAGAAGAGACCAAAAAGTTAAAGAAGAAGTAAAAGAAAAACACCAGTGTAAGAAAATGTTATTGATAACAAACCGTTTCTTTTAATCAAAGTCAATGTGCAAAGTTTTTAAATGTAAACAAGTCTAAGTCAGACCTGTTATGCAAGAAAGAAAACACATTTGTTCAGTATATAAAAATAAAAGGAAACTGGTTCTTCTAATTTCTCGTATCCTGTATGGTCTCTTCTTGCTCCATGGAATCCACTCCATCTAACATCCTCCACTTCCCACACCGCACTACTCGCTTCGTGGAATCTACTATACTAGATCTTTACTGACATCCAGTAAGCAGCACCTCCTCCATCATACACTACATGTTTTTTCTCATCATCTACAGAGTATTCCCAACCAAGGAAGCACCTAATTATAAAATCAGTCAGATAAAAAGAGATTATTATATATACAAAAGACAAAACAAAATAAATCAATAAAGGCAATATTATCACTTAAAATCCCTAATTATTTGTTAAGCATCTCTTAAATCATATATTATAATGGTTTTCCTCACCTACTCCCTAAACTTCACATTAATATAGGTGAGTTAAACCACAAACACCACCACCCCCCTACCCCCAAGCAACGGTAAAATTAAGAATTTGTTCATGCTTAGCGTGCGTATATCGAGTTATGGATGCACGCGGGAAGTTTGGAGAGCACGAAAGATGCGTAAGAGTTGCACGAGGCGATAGCCGAGTGCAACTCTAGCTTCTTGAGTGATCTCCAAACTTCCCAAGTGCATCCATAACTCGACATACGCACAGCTAAAAGCATGAGCAAATTCTTTTATAACATAGCTGACAATAATGCTTGCTTCTTTTTGATTAACTGCAAAATTCTCGTAACGCGCGACACAATAACAAACGGTTCTATTGGCTGATTATGAACACGCCACAATCGTCTAGTTTGAATGAAAATATTCTTTCTGTAAACGTGAGAAAGAAAATTTACTTCTTTATTCGTTAACGATCAATGGAAACTAAGCCGAAACAAAGGTAAAAGAGTCTTAAAGTTCACCTAAAGTTAAAATCCTCCGTGACATGTTCGTGAGAAGTCGTGGAGTATAGTTTGGATTTGCTGAAAAGATGTTTACGTTTTGCTCAACGAAATCCAGAAAAGATGTTTTTAGCGAAGACGACTGTCATCCTTCTTTAAACTTATATTCATTTACGAACATTGGCTGGTCATTACGGCTTCTTGAGAAGACCTGGCAGCAGCTGTTTTTGTGAGTAATAAATTTATGTCTCCTTGTGTAATTTGTGTTGTTATTGCGAGAGAAATTTTCCTGCTTCAGTCGGATTGTCCGGAGATAACAAAGTGCATAACAAATTTAAAAACAACAATTAAAACGGAAATTTTGCCTTTAAATGTTGTCGATGACCAGTTGGTGTCTGTTCTGTTCCCAGTGAATGTCTTTCGGCCAAAATTTGCTGCAGCTGGTCTTCGACAAATTTGCAAAACGCGCAACTTGCGAGTTTTTTTTAATTCGGCTTTATTTTTGCTGCTTGTTGGATCAGGACCTAAAAGGTCAATGCCGATAGAAAAATTGGCAGTTCTTCGCTCGTTTCTTCCATATTTTAAAGAGAAGGAAAAGTGCACTGCAGCTTAAAAGACGACAACTTTGCAGCCAGGTAAAAAAAATGCTTACGTCATGTTATTTACGCACGGGCGTGCGTAAATAAAGATTTTGTTCATAGCGGCCCAATAGGACTTATATAGGGCAAGCACGCGCGCTATGTTATAATAATATTTCTCCCTTGAATTATAAATTTTTGTAACTTCAAGCAACCTATCAAGATAATCCAAAGACTGGTTTCTAATCTTAAACCAATAGCGAAATGAATACCTGTCAACCTAACTGTAATCATACCATAGCAATGGCAAGGCTATGTGAAATATATTAGCAGAGGCAGTACAACAGCAAATTTTAAAGAAAGGCTTTAGAGCTATTATAATGGAACACCTATAGTCATGGAATGATTGTCTTTACTAAGTTACACCTACCAAGAAATTACCACAAAGCTACATCAGCTGGGTGATAAAACTGTTCGAGCAGGTCCCGAATTGTTGGATCTGGACAGTGTCACTTGATGTAACTGACAATAGCATGGAGTCCAAGTAAGTTAAAAAGGATCAATGAATGAACTAGTGTAGTTATTGAACTATATTGTCGTTCTTGAACTTTGGTGTCTTTATTGAACTACACAAAAAGGAAAACCGAAAAAATGTAACATAAAAAAGTCTCTTTTTATATTTGCAAAAGTGTGAGAAGGGTGATGATATTCATCGCATAAAAATCCTGCAATTTTTTATATCCTTAGAAATTTTTTCCCCTCATTTTTTAAGATGCGGACGCCCGAGGAAACACATTTTCAATATTACACCATTAAAACGCTTACTAGTGTCCGTTTTCTTGGCTTTTTCTAGTTTTTTTTCCTATTAACTCTGTAAAGCGATTAAGGCAAAACTACATACCCATCCTTTCTACGGCTCCTCCTCCTGGATTCTCTGCATAAAGCCCTAAAAATGTTGATGTTGATCAAAAACTTTAGCTTACGGCACTTTACCCTGCTTGACTATTTACTGGATAAAAACCATGTTCTCCTTTGTTTGTGGGGCGAAGAAGCAAAGAGAAAGGCAATGTGAACTTATCTCCATCATGAGCAATGAATGTTTGACAAAATGATCGTAATTTATAGTGAAAAGTTGCAATATAATAAGCTATAATAATATCCTTGGTTATCGCGCGACGATTAGATTCAATTAACATTTTGATACGTTTGACTCAAACACGAAATCCTTTCAAAACCCTTGAAGATCATAGCCCATATTCTATAAAAAAAAACCACTTGCTTCTTACATTTGTTTAGTTTTAATAAATTGTTTACACAATTTAATAGTCTAGTATGAACATCATGACGCTATGTTTCGTGACCTGTCCACGCCACTTTCGCAATTTTTGTCAACATCCCTGAGATTTGCGACTTTTATCCCACTGATCATTTTTGCTAACTTATTAGATGACTCACTTCTATCACTAATTGAGAGACCTATACCATATTAACGTCATTTGTTTTTCTCGAGACTAAATGCTGCTGGGCTCTTTAGTTATGCGTCTCTAAAGACGCGCCGGTATGAGTTGTATCATCTGGTCGATCTCGGGAAGTTCTTGATTTTTTACGATGGAAATGCTCTTTCCTAGGATAAATTACAATTTTACTATATAGCATTAATAGATAAACACATACCTTCGGTCGTTTCATCGCAACGTCTCGACCTTTACTACTTGAAACCACGAAACAATTTCGCTCGATGAAACCATTTAAAGTTCCCGGGATAAAGTTCTCGTGACGTCACGATGGCCAAGATCATCCGCCGCGCGATCCCTATAGGAGCGATTGGCAAGTTCATCACCCCCCCCCTGGATGATCCCGTCGACTTCCGCTCACTTGATCGATCGCAACGAGGATGTTATATTTGAGTTAGTTTGAGTTATAAAACGGTCAATATTGTCGTTTCCAGATTATATCACTAGAAAAATTTAAATCTGTAATAGCCGAATAGACTCAGCTGTATTGCATTGAACGACGTGGCTTATAGTCTTCCCAAGGAACGCTGGTTTCGGTCGATGTTATTTAGTGTCAACACGTCACGACATCGACCGAAACCTAACCGGAACTCGGCTGCGGCTACGAAAAAAAACCGAAATACAATAAATTCCGCTTGAGTGCGAATCCCATCCCAGTTTTATTAGCCTGCATAGCTGGCGGTATTGTGTAGTAGTGGAGTGAGATTTGGCGGCGGAGCCGTTGTAATATAGTCGAGTAAGATTTGACGGCGGAGCCGTCACGAGCGGCGAAGCCGCGAGACATACAGCCTGCCACAGAACCATGATTTTTCTGAATGCCGCCCACTTTTGTCACTTTAGCTGATCCCAGTTAAATCAGCCAATCAATGAGAAACCTGCAATTTGAAACTTCTGATTATCTTCGCGCAAGACAGTTAAGAAATAAGCGTTGACAGGCTAAACACGACTCCTAAGCTCGTGATAATGTGAAACGTGACCTTGTGAGTTTGCTTGAACAGAGGTTTTTTTATTTTCTCGGCTCTCGCGCGAAGGTTACTAGCACTACACAGTGCATGTACCATTCTAAACTTTGACTGAGTAAATCTTTTCTTTGCCACACTAGGCTTAACATTAAAAGGTCATGAAGCTGTTTTGTTACATACATACTGAGTAACCATTTCCTGTGGTTTATTCCTCTGTAGGTGTTCCTGATAGGATTTGATCTCAGATGTAGTTGTAAAGTGTTTTAATTTTCTCTGACCTTTGTTTCTTACGGCTAAATAAGACCGCCTCGTCCCTACTCCCTTTTTTTTGGAAAACGGCTCCGCCGCCAAAACTTTAATCTCGCACCCACACAATACCGCCAGCTACGGAGGCTAAGTTTTATTGCTGTCATTTAAGTCTCAAACATTAGTTTTCCAGCTTTTCGACTTTCACCTAAGAAGTTTAAGAAGTTCATAATAAAAAAAGTTCTACTTTCACAATCATACGTGCTAACATTCAACCTGACAATGGCTAGTTGTTGGAGAGTCACCAAGAGGACAATTGGGCAGGCACAGATCCACACCGGTTTCCACGGCCTTTTACCGAAATCGGTCGGATTTTTCATAGTAAGTATATTTTTAGTAATAAAAATGCCTTCCAAGTTGAAATCTGGAAAATGTTGTACTCGTCTTGCCTCATATCCACTACAATATGGAAAATGACCTTGATGAAATAATCCGCCGATTTGCAAGGCTTCATCTGAGAATGGAACTGTCCAATATTCAGAACTCCAGGAAGGGGACTTTAGGGCCGGTGTTAAAATCCACAAAAATTCCCGGGAGAGCAAGAATTTCCGCAGTATTATTTTCCGCGACAATTTTAGATGCATTTTACGGCTTTAAGAAGGTTTGGTTTTTTTTATTGCTCTCCTCCAGACAGGTTCCAATCAAAAAAATATAGATTAACGTGGGATGGAAAGTGTGAAAAATTCAGCGTCCTTATACAACTTTTCAGCTGAACTCAAGCCCAGAGGCCTGTGAACTCCGGATTTCAAGTGACAGGTATGATCCAATGGGGGCAAAAATCAAAACCCCAAAAAATCCTTGAACAAAAATTTATCCCCCAAAAAATCCCATGTCGAATTTCCGAGCCATAACAAAAATTTCCAGAAAGCGTAAAATGATATAACACGAAAAATAGAAACATTAGTTTTGGATACCCAAAAAACTCTACTCAAAACTCGCTGCCCAAGAAGCGCTATTGATTGCTTCCGGTTCTTTTTTCCCAGTGGAATTGTAAAAACATTAGGTAACTAAATTAATAATGCAACTTCATCAAAAAAGTCCAAAAGTGGCAATGGTGGAAAGTAACATACAGCACAAATTTAGTTTTAATCACAGAATTTTATTTTACATGCTTTTCTAAGCTCTCGTTTTCCTTAGCGACCTGAATTTATTACCTACAATATCCTGGATCTGCGGACAAAGTCCTTGGGACATAAATGCACTCGTAGCTGCCTGTATATTTAGGATACCTTCGTAAAAGTTTAAACCATCCCTGAACGTGTCAATTAACTCTGTTCGTGTTCGTATGCTGATTATTCGAGACTTGAAACTCTTTAAATAAGTTCGCTTAACTTGTTAGCTAGTTATCGAGCCCGTCTTGAAAATGGCGTTACGGTGACACTAAAACGTCGACTTTTTGCACTCATTTTTATTTATTTTATCTACTGTCAGTATATGACGTACATCAAGAGCCATAATGTATATCACTTTTCCAATATGCATTGTTTGCATTGCTTCAATAACGTTTTTCACTTGAGAAAAAGGGGAAGAGTTATTCTCTCTTTACTGGCCACTCGGACAGATGTTACGAAGTGTGTCCAAGACAGCTTGTCGAATGTTTCTCATCTTCCAGCTGTAGATCAGAGGATTGAAAGACGAATTCAGATACACAACGGTCCAAGTAAAAAACCATAAATTGGATAAAAAGGCATTTTTACCATGGATCATCGTGGCGAGGCCAGCACAAGCTATTGGCAAATAGCAAACTGAAAACAAGATATACACGTAAAATGTAGCAACAGCAGTTTTTCTCAGCCTTGCGGCATTTGCCATATCTCCATTCTGAGCTACTTGTTCAGGTACTTGCAGAAGGCGAATCTGGTTTGTGTGGTGTCTTACGGCTGCGTATATCTTGCAATAAAGCAATCCTGTAGTTATGATACAAACAACTGACATCACGGACAAAACATGAATCGATTCATACTAGAAGCAAGCAATTACACTGAACACCCAGAATGAGATCACTACAGCAACAACCC
>CALNXI010000284.1:161074-210588 GCA_942486025.1 Porites evermanni
AATTAACTCTGTTCGTGTTCGTATGCTGATTATTCGAGACTTGAAACTCTTTAAATAAGTTCGCTTAACTTGTTAGCTAGTTATCGAGCCCGTCTTGAAAATGGCGTTACGGTGACACTAAAACGTCGACTTTTTGCACTCATTTTTATTTATTTTATCTACTGTCAGTATATGACGTACATCAAGAGCCATAATGTATATCACTTTTCCAATATGCATTGTTTGCATTGCTTCAATAACGTTTTTCACTTGAGAAAAAGGGGAAGAGTTATTCTCTCTTTACTGGCCACTCGGACAGATGTTACGAAGTGTGTCCAAGACAGCTTGTCGAATGTTTCTCATCTTCCAGCTGTAGATCAGAGGATTGAAAGACGAATTCAGATACACAACGGTCCAAGTAAAAAACCATAAATTGGATAAAAAGGCATTTTTACCATGGATCATCGTGGCGAGGCCAGCACAAGCTATTGGCAAATAGCAAACTGAAAACAAGATATACACGTAAAATGTAGCAACAGCAGTTTTTCTCAGCCTTGCGGCATTTGCCATATCTCCATTCTGAGCTACTTGTTCAGGTACTTGCAGAAGGCGAATCTGGTTTGTGTGGTGTCTTACGGCTGCGTATATCTTGCAATAAAGCAATCCTGTAGTTATGATACAAACAACTGACATCACGGACAAAACATGAATCGATTCATACTAGAAGCAAGCAATTACACTGAACACCCAGAATGAGATCACTACAGCAACAACCCTCTTATGAGTCACAAGTTCCTGGTATCTGAGATGAAGATGGATGGCCAAGAATCTGTCAACAGTTATCGCGAAAACACCAAAAAATGAGGAAACAACGAATAATCTGTTAGGGATGGCATATGCTTTAACAACAGCTCGATAAGCAAAAATGTTGTCAGTGTTTTTACTGTTTTTAGTTATTTCCATCGTAAGAAATGAAACATAAAGTGGCTGGACAAGTAAACCTACACCTAGATCAGAAATAGACAGGCTTAGTAGCAATGTTTTTAAAGTCTTCGGCAACGACGACGTTTTTCTGAGGGCTTGTATTGTTATAATATTTAAAACGATGGCGGTGTAAGACAAGAAGCCGTTCAAGACGCAGTTAGCGACAAGTGTCGGCGTATGCAAACCTTCAGCTTCCGTCATTGTACAGAGTCTTAAGTTTCAATCTGTAGCTGCATAGAACATTTGAACGGCTTTACAATTGTTTCCTATTTTGAAAGGCTCAGACTGACACTGGAAACAATTCTTCACCAGACGTACCGAACGGTCTCCATGTAGTAGTTCTGGGTCTTTCACTCCTCTTCCTCCGATGGCAACTAAATTAAAGTGAGTGCTGTTGAGTCTACTGCAGTCCCTGAAACGCACTCATAAAATCTAAAATTACAACTTATCTGAAATTAAAACTGTCTGTTTAATACTCGGGATTCTTCTCATTACACAGAAATTTGAATAGATCTTCCTTTTAACCGAAACGCGATAGGTCAAGCTTTGTAGCTGTTGAGAGTTCGTCAGTCAAATGGAAGAAAGTTATTTGAATTTACTGACACAATTTTAAATTAGAAGAGGCAGCTGGTTTGCAAAGGATCGCAAATAAACAGTCAACTCCTGATATAGCGAGGGCTTTCGAGAAAATTGTGTACCACTGCTATGCCCGCGAGACCATTGAAAGCCACCTCAGCACCTCACAGTTCGCCTACAGAAAAGGTGGAAAGTGTACCGATGCTTTCTTGTTAATTCAACATAGGATCAACAGCTACTTGGATAACCCGGATTGTAAAGCAGTTCGCCTTTTTGCTATGGACTTCAGTAAACCTTTTGACTGTGAAACATGAACTTCTTGCTAATAAATTTTAAAAGCTCCCACTGAATCCATATATTACCAGTTGGTACTTGAACTTTTAAAAGGATAGGGTATGTTGCAACAACTTTGTGTGTGTGGACTGGAAACCGGTTAGGGACTGTGCAATAATTACCTGGAGGGGGGGGGGGGGGAATTAGAGGGGGGGCATAGGAGAAAAGACAAAAAGAGAGAGGGTGAGTTGGATGTAAAATTTAATACATACAGGGGGAGGCATTATAATTCCTTTTTGAAAACTGGAAAAGTAGTGGAAGAGTTATTAGAGTTCAAATATAAATACTAACATTGGAATAAAACTGACAAATTTATCAACTCTAGGGTGTTCTGATCTTCCTATCTGTCATGCAGAAGGGAAGGAATGCCTCTGTTATATATGTTAAAACAGTGCTACTTTATTTGCACTAATATTTAATAAAACAGGAAACTTTAATTAAAAGTTGCAAAAGTAGCACTATAATCTGCTATAATGTTATTCAATGAAAAAGAAAGATACCAATGTTATGGCATCATAATTTAGCAGAATGAAAAACCCAACTATTGAAATTTTAATAGCGATACAAATTTAAAGTATGGTAAATAAAACACAGTATGATTAAATTGAGCTTCAAAAAAAAGCTCAATGAGAAAGGAATGCCTGAGTTCTCACCCACGCACGCGGGAACCGTAATGCCAGAGATGCTGTAGAAGATGAGGAATTTCCCAATTCATGCGAAGACGACACAAGCTCAGAGTCCAGTGATTCTCATGACTCTTCAAATGACTCTTCGACATACTTCGAAGAGTCATTTGAAGGGTCTTTTTAGGGGGGTAGCCTAAATATTATCATTGTGTGAGGGGGGGTTGAAATTAATTTTTGCTTAATGAGTAGGGGGCTATGGCTTCGTTTTGGGCTACATATCACCCATTTCCCAAACCCCCCCCCTCCCCCCTCAAGTTAATTATTGCACAGCCCCTTAACAAAGGAACAACTCAAGGTAGCGTTAGCGGTCCTTACCTTTTTAACATCTTTCTCAATGATCTTGACATCCCTTTAGGTAATCATGACGCGCTATTTAAGTACGCTGATGATTCGACAATTATAGCTCCTGTATGGAAGGAGGTACACTACTCCGATCAGTTAGTGTCAAAGTTTTTAGATTGGACGAATACGAATGGAATGTCTTGCAAAATGTAAAGAGTTGACGATCAAAAAAAGAGGCAACCGCAACTCTATTCACCTATTGGGATGATACCAAGTGGTAAACAAGTTGAGATTTTGGGCGTCACCTTTCAATGTGACAGCAAATTTCAGTGCACGTGAAGAACAAACTTATTAAAGCTAACAATTCCCTACATATCCTTAGAACGCTGTCCAAAGAGTGGTACAATCAGTCAGTAATAGACCTTCTCTTTAATACAATAGTTCTACCTAATATTAATTACGGCATTATCTGTCTGCGCCGCGTCGGAGTCCGATCTTACACCTGTACAATGTTACCGCTGTTTTAAAAGGAAATATACGTCTAAACCCGTGTTTATGATTTCTTAGAGAGGCAAGACCGTAAAATGTTCCGAAAAGTATCTAATACTAAAGGAAATCCACTTTTATCTATTATGCCTCTTGTTAAACCGTCCAGTTACAATCTTAGGAAAGAAACTTGTTTTAAACCTAAGATTAACACTATGCGTTTTAAAAACTCTTTTTAAATCGTTTAGTTTTTAAATATGAATAAGCTATGTAATATACTAGATTTTTTCTTTTAACTCTTACTTTTTACCTTTTTAAAATTTCTTTCACTTTCTTGTAACAAAAGATCTGTATTTTTATCTTTTGATGAATAAAGACTCTATTATTATTATTACTAAACAGATAGAGTTTAGTGATAGTTTAGAGGAAAAGCAGACTATGAGGTCGGACACCAATCCAATGTGTTTGCTGAACTCAAGTAAAAACTATGAAAAACGCACAAATGTTAATTAAATTTTAGTCTTAGGACTAGGGGTTCAGAAAAAAAACATTACCTATAAAAAAAAACTTACTAGCTAGGGTTTTAAAACTAAGATACAGTGGGTATCATTCGGTCATATGTGTCAGACTTTATCAGTTGCAACCTATCAGATCGTTTAAAACATCCACTGTAGTCTCAGCTTAATGAAACCCACCAAACACCACAAGTAATCATGTTCCAAAAAAGCACTATATACCTTAAACTACAATCAATTCGGAAAGTATGTTTCAATTTCATTTTATGAAAAAAGTATTCAAGAACAATATGCTATGCTTTATTAACTTAAATAACTTAATGGATGGTGGTATTAAATTCATCCGAGGCAGCTATCAAAACGTGAATCATATTATCTCCAGTTTTTTTTAGTTTAATATAAAAAAAGTTTATTATTGCTCGCAATTTAATGCGCATTTAATAAACAAGACGATACTTTCTCCCTCCATTGAAACATAAAGTTGTACTCATAGCATCCGAAATATTCACTTCTTTGGAATTAAAACTATGTCTTAACAGAGCCCGTAATTCAGAATTTAAATATGACGTCCTCATCACTAAGTAATTTGAGTATATTTTCATTTAAACCGAAACGCGATAGGTCGAGCTTTGTACTAAGTGTTTGCAGGTCAAAAAGGAAGAAACTGAAACTACTGACGCAATATCAAAGTATCAGCAGTAGCTGGTTGCAATGAATCGCTAATACACAGTCATACAAAAAGAGCGAGTTTAACGATGGTTTATAGGAAAAACTGACTATCAGGTCGGAGACCAATCCAATGTATTTACTGGACACATG
The DNA here is from genome assembly GCA_942486025.1 of Porites evermanni. Classification (NCBI taxonomy): domain Eukaryota; kingdom Metazoa; phylum Cnidaria; class Anthozoa; order Scleractinia; family Poritidae; genus Porites; species Porites evermanni. Next base: position 165,735 of record CALNXI010000284.1, read on the forward strand.
ACTGGACCCAAGCAAAAGACCTTTTGATAAACAACGATCTACGACGAGTCAAAGGGAGGAGTTGAGATAAGAAGCTTATTATCCATTAAAAAAACTTACTAGCTAGGGTGTTAAACAAAGACACTGTAGGTAGTTGCTTAAACAAATCATGCTCTCTTGTGTGTCATAGTCTAATCAGTAGCAAATGATCACAATGTTTAAAATATCCATTGCAGCCTCAACTTTATGAAACCAGCCAACACGACATGACAATTCGATGAGTAATCGTGTTGCAAAAAGCAATATATGCCTCAAACGACCGTGAATCAACCATTTCTCAATTTCATTTTATTGAAAATGTATCGAAAACAATATCATCGCGCAAAATTTAATGCGCACCAATTAAACAAAAAAACTCGCTTATATCCTTGTAAAATGTCTTCTTAAACACGTATTCGTAAGGAAGTGGTAAAATGGTTTTTTTGGATAAAACTGATGTAACAGTAATTAGCCTCCCCACACTGCCAGACTCAAATAGCTTTTGCTAAGTGTAGGTAGTAAAATCGTTAGACTTTATTGTCTTTATTATCTCGCACCAACCTCGTCCCCAAGTTCTCTCTCCTACCCGTTGACGGGTAGGAGAGACCTCTGGGAACGAGGTTGGGCTTGAAAATTTACTCGTGGACCCAGAAGTTTACATTGTGGGCTAAAAAAAAATTCAATGTGTATGAAGTGTGCATGTACTGTGTTTTTTCTGTGCGGTTAAAAGTTGCTAAATGACAAAAGCTTACTTTTCTTCCCTCCCTTGAAACAGAAATTGTGGGAGAACTTTCATGATTATGAAAGAGCGCTCGTAACCACCGAACAGGAAAAACAACGTGTAGGAGAAACACCTTCTAGTTTAAGAATAGTGGAAAAAATACGATTTTGTCATTTATTTTTTTTATTTTCACGTTGTTAATGCTGTTGCTCTGTTATACATCATTGGTGACAATAATTACTTTTTGGACTCGCTCTTTCTAAATGGCTATGGTAACATTAAGTAGGGTCTCGTACAAAGTTTCAACGTTGTTGTAAATTACTCTCACGCACGTACCGATAGTTGCTTGCAAGACGTTCAACTAGAACATGAGGAAACTGTGTACTTCGGTTCAACCCTGGGCCTTAATGCTTAATTATTTCGTCAAACATTATGGTGCTAAGTTTTTTCTCAGAGCAAGAAGCTCTTCGCATGACATTGGAGCGATATTATATCTGCTTTCTGGTTCTATTATGGTATTTTAAAGTATTATGATGTCATTTAGCCATCGATCATTTGTTCCAATCGGTTGCGCTGTCAGGAGGGCTCTTTCTCAGATCCCAGTCTGAAACTTTCAAATGTAATGATCTTACTTATTAGTAATCTTTGGACTTGACAAATTAAAAAACCCTGATTAAAAGGTATATTTTTACGAGTCTTCAAACCATTGTAACTTTTTCACGTGAACTTTATTGATTTAAATTAATTACAAGTATTTTAATATATATTACAATATTATATTGTAATATATATTCTCAACAGTATAAACTATTAGTCTTCGTCTTTCTCAACAAATAGGCTGTGTTGTTCTTCTTATCATTATTCAGTTCTTATAAGTATTATTCTTATTATTACTTTTATTATGATAATAGTTATACTAAAAGAGTAATGCCAAGCACGCAACAGTCGCAACACAGCTCCCACGTGAAACGTGAACTGTCGTACCTAATGATTACGTATTAACAGGACGGAAATTTGATTGGCTTATTCTTGTAGGATTCCTACAGCCCCCCGCCTGGATTCCTGCAAATTTCTACCGACGGGATAATCGTTCATTATTTTTCTTATTGTTATTGTGTTGTTGTTATTGTTGTTGTATCGGTAAATCTTTTCCCCACTCTTGGTACATTCAGTGCGGAAGATTTATTGAATATAGTTTTGATCTCTCTCCTCTTTAGTTAGTTTTCTTCATTGCATGCACTATGGTCAACAAAATCTAGTAAACTTTTCAAGACACTTTACTGTACACAGAACTTTTTACCCGTGAAAATTTGAAAACTCGGCCCTCTATTTATCAAGTCACTCGTCATTCATCCTTAACCACTTAGCTTTTTTTACCCTCTTTCTGACTTTGATAAATAATATTTCATAGTGTCCGTATTATTTGTAATTATAGTTATTCCCAAGGAAACCGAAATCTCATGAACCTTATACTCGATCATATATATGTATTAATATTTATCCCTTTGCCTTTCAAAGGTTTCAAATCCCGTTTATATTTAGTGTCATTTTTTTCCAACTGTATTGCTTGAAAGCTTTTATTTTTACCAGAGAGTAAAAGGCCAAATTATTCTGAGTACATCCTTTCTTTAGTGCGGACCAATCGCAATGACATTTCGAAGTATGTTCATAACAGTTTGTCGAATGTGTCTCATCTTCCAACAGTAGATCAAGGGATTGAGAGAGGAATTAAGATACATAAGAGTCAATGTGAAATACCGTGAATGAGATAACAAGACATTTTCACCATTGGTCTTAGCAAAAACAACACAAGCTATTGGCAAATAGCAAACTAAATACACCACATAAATTTAGAATGTAGTCAGTGAAGATTTTCTCAGCCTTTCTACACTGGCCTGCAGTGCAGGCGTCTTCTTTGAGCGCGCAATTTGCTCGCGAAAGCGCGATGTTGAAACTTCCGGAAGAGAGGAGGAGATGGGTCGAGTCAAAATCAAAGATGGCGGCTACAACAATATTACGGACCGGAACAAGGTTTCGCCAGGATTATGGGCTTCTGGTTTCGCCCACCCAAAATACGCCTGCACTGCAGGCTATTTCTGCATTTGCAGCCTTTTCTCCATTCTGTAATTCTTGCTGTACTTGCAGAGCGCGCATTTGATTTCTGTGGTGTCGTACGGCTGCGTATACTTGCAATTAAGCAATCCTGTAATTATGACACAAACAACTAAAATGACTGCTCCGATAACAAGAGAATCATACAACTCACGTAGGATGGAAATTGATGCACTAAACACCAAGACTGAGATCACAACAGCAACAACAACGAGTTACAAGTCCTTGGTATATGAGATGAAGATCAATCGCCAAGAATCTGTCAAAAGTTAATGCAAAAACGTCAAGATACGAAGCCAAGACCAGTACTTTTTTCTGGATTAAATAGTACGCTTTGTATACTATATAATAAGCTGTGTTATAAGAGTTCTCTTCTACGTTCATCACAAGAATTGCAACATACAGTGGTTGGACAAGTAAGCCCTCACCCAGATCAGACACAGCCTGGCTTAGAAGCAATGATCTGTAAAAAGGTTTAACATCATGATGTACCATTCATCAAACTGTCATTAGCATCAACATTTGGCTATAGTGGCTAGTGCAGATTTTTTCGTTTTGTTGGCTAGTTTTACCAGTTGGATAAAGTTCGTCAGTCAAATGGAAGTAAGTTATTCGAAACTATTGACGTGATATCAAAGTAGAAATGGCAGCTGGTTTGCGATTTTCCTTAATTTTTTATTTATTTCTTTGTTGTTAACGCTGTTGTTCTGTTACGCATAGTAGGTTATTATGATCCTTTATCAGTTTGAACTCGCTGTTACCCCTCCCTTCATACTTTTCAGCCTGAGGACCCTTTGCAATTTCCCCGCCTTTTTGCGGATGTGTATGATGCCTATATATTTAGTACCAAGTTACCAGTGCTTTTGTGTGTTAACCGTCTTATCTCCCAAGTTTATGAAACTAAAGTTAACTAAGGCATTAAATATCAGCCCGCCATTACTACATAGCAATTCGATGAATAATCACGCTTAGCTCACTTCAGGCTGGGCAGATATACATAGGGCTTTCCACAAGTTGCTCGAGATTTTCAAAAACGTTTCCCGTAATTTCTCAAAACGTTGCTCAAAAAACAATCAAAAGTTGCTTTTTGTAATGAAAGTTGCTCAGAAGTTGCTCGAAAGCCTTAATGTCACAGTTCAAGCAGTTTCTTAACTGAAGATGTACCCGCCAATGCCGTTTATTCTTGTTGCTTTTAGCTTTGTTCAGGTCGCTTTATGATTTGATCTGTGCTGGTTAATGTCAACCAGAGGACTGAAAATCTTCTAACTATACCAGTTTTTGTTGGTGCGTGGGCGTCATGATTGCTAAGACCAGGATCGAACAAGAGCCCCGGAAATGTTCTGACGGGTGTTTGTGAACCGCACTAGATCGATCATTCAGCGACTAATACGACTAGGTAGCCAGGGTGAAGCAGTGGTGAGAGCACTCGCCTGCCACTAGTGTGGCCCAGGTTCAAATCCGGCCGTCGACGCCAAATGTGGTTTGAGTTTGACGTTGTTCTTTCCTTTGCCCCGAGAGGTTTTTCTCGGAGTACTCATTTCTAAATTCCAACTCGACTAGGAATGGTTGACGAAGAACCACTCATGAATGTGCTACCTCTAAATCATTATTCATTATTCATCTGTTAGTTGAAATTCATGTTAGTAATATGAAATTTCCATTTTTTTGTGGGGCACAAAGGGTATTTAATAGTCTCATCGGCGAAACGGTTCGAATGGAGCTTTACTGACCTTGAAAGATATTGCAAAGTACACTGATCACAGCTTGTCGAATGTTTCGCATCTTCCAGCAGTAGACCAAAGGATTGAGAGATGAATTAAGATACATAAGTGTCCACGAATAATAAAGCAGATGCAACCGCAACTCGGACTTACCATAAATTCGATAAGCTGCTAGAACGCATATGAAGGGCAAAAAACAAACCACAAACACCACATACACGTAAAATGTAGCAAGTGCAGTTTTTTTCAGTCTTGCAGCATTTGCCAATTCTCCATTCTGATTCTGTCCTACGGGTTGCAATTGCAGGGCGTGCATCTGATTTGTGTGGTGACATACAATGGAGTATATCTTGCAGTAAATTAATCCCGTCGTAGTGAGACAAACTCCCCCAATAGTTGTAGTTATAATGGCCACAACGTTTTCTAAAGCCCTGTTCAACACAAATAAGGAAAAACATGAACACATCACCCAGACTGAAATTACTACAGTAACAACACGCCTGTGAGTCACAAGTTCCTGGTATCTGAGATGAAGATGAATAGCTAAGAATCTGTCGACAGTTAAAGCAGTAATGCTCAGGAATGAAGCAGTACACAGTAAACGACCAGAACTAAGGTATGCTTTGTATACCATAATAAAAATTCTATTGTTACTGTCCTGTTCTATGGTCATTACGAGATGCACAATATAGAGAGGATGGACAAGCAAACCAACACCAAGATCAGAAACAGCGAGACTCAGGAGCAATGTTTTTAAAGGCTTTGGAAACGATGATATTTTTCTTAGGGCTTGTATCGTTATGATGTTTAAAACCAAGGCTGTGAAAAGCAAGAAAACGTTGAAGAAGCAGTTGGCGACAAGCGTTGAATAAAAGTCTCCAGTTCTTGCTATTCTGTAGGATGTTGAAAACGCGTCTTTAGCTTCTTCTGCCATTGTATAGACTGCTCCTTTAAAGAACTGTTGACGTCTTTTGACAGGCAGACGTTCTCGGTCTCCAATAGTTCAGAATGTGGTTCACATTCTTCCTTAAAATTATCGCATGGCTGAGCGACCTAGCTTGTCCTCTTCCGTACTTTGGTAATCTTGAAATTGTCCACTAACTAGACAGTGTTAAATATCAAGACGTCTGAACACCAAGACTTCCCTTAACAAAAAATTTCAAACAAGTTAATGCAGCCACACAATAACACATTCAAATTTGAATAAACCTTTCTTCTGATAAGAATGATAGATCGAGCTTAACAATTAATAAGCTTAAGGTAACGCATACTGACGCAATTGGTGTTTTTGAGGATATGATAAATGCCGGAAAAAAAGTGATAATGATATAAAGAATCGAAAGAACCTATTCAGTATTCTGGCTAAAAAGTGGCTGACAAGAACTGTTGCAAACTAATTGGGTCAAAGACATTTGTTAAAGGCATCATTATGTAAATATATTGACATCAACTCCAATCAAAATTTATTGAGCCCAAACAGGTGTTTTTAGGAATCGCGGAAACATAGATTATTTTATTTTATTTTTTTATTTTGGGCGAGGTTTTTTGTTATTTATTTATTCATTTATTATGTAGTATTTTTTGCAAAAATCTATGGCAAAAAGCTTGGACCCGCCGACAATAAAAACCCGATATAATCCTCCACGACGACTCTACGTGGGGCCCCTTTTTGATATCGGCTAATGGCTGATAGGGCACCCCCGCCTGAATAAAGTCGACTTGATTTGAGTGACCTTTAAGAGCTGTGTTTGTTAAAACATCGTCTCCTCCGTTGCTCAGATGACACAAAATAAATTAACTACAATGTTTTTTGTCCTTTTAATAGTTAAATACACCATTGCTGACACACAGTCATTAACAAATATTTTTGGTGAGCGGAATGGCGCGACTCTGACGGTACCAGCCATGCAACGCATGTTGCCTGCCTACGTGTACAGGTACGCTGCAGTCTGTAGCTGTATAACTTTTGAAGAGCTCTGCGAGTGTTTTCTTTTATGGATGAGACTGAAATTCGTGAGTCAATAAACTTTACAATCGCAAGAAGTTCTCAGTATCCCATACTCAGAACATCCGAAATATCCACTTATTTGAAATAAAAAGAATTTGAATATGACAACATCATTACACCAAAATCTGAATTTATTTTCATTTTAAACGAAACACGAATGGCCGAGCTTTTTAAGTGTTGAAAGTTGAAAATTTTTTATGATCAGGATTACAATGACATCGGAGTTGTCATAGCAACAAAATGACGCCATTAGCTACTTTATTTGCAGCTGTATTTCTCGACACTGGGAACTTTTCTTCCAAAATCGTTTACTGGGACTTTTTTCCTCCTGTTTTTCCTCCAATAAGTGCTACGATCGATGTCCGTTAAGTTTAAGTAAAATCTGTGAGAGGAACTTCATTGCTTTGGAGGAATCATCCACGCTGGGAAAAAAAGTGCTAAAAATCGGCCACAAAATGTGTCCAAAGTTTGTTTAAAAATATGCGTGGAATGTCACAAATATCTCTTAAACTATAGAAGATAATGAGTTGAGACTTTCACTTTCTATTTGTCTTAAGTTTTTCTTTCAAATTCTACATTTTTTGGGTTAGTACTGCGCATGACCAAAAAGTCTATTTTGTGACGTCATCAGTTGTGACGTCACAAAAATGAAATTTGAGATTCCAAATCGGACAAGTTCTTTAATTTTATGTGCACTATATTTGTGCAAAGTATCACACTTTCAGGTTTAATTCTCTTGGAGGAGAAGTCTTTGGGAGTTTTGATTTTTTAATTGGCCACTAGAGGGTCACGTGACTCTCTACCAACAAAACGCCTATTCCAAAATTTTCCTGGAGTGAAGTATTGTTGCCTGTATTAATTTCAGTGTCATGCCCTTAAAGGAAAGAAAGTTATAGCCCCAAGAACTCCAAAAATGTTTTGTGCCTATCACGCCCCCACTCAATCTTTTGGCCGATTTTTACCACTTTTTTTCCCAGCGTGATCCGTTTTCGAATGAGACTGACCTTCAGCTTCCGCCATTGAATGGAACGTTTTATACAATCTTAAGTTTTAGCAGCTGTGTAGAACTTTTGAGGAACGTCGAAGACGCAGTTAACAAGTGTCAAATGCACACCTTTAGCAATTGCCATCTTTTGCAAAGGACCCTGATCAGTGTTCAGTTTCAAGTATAACAATGCAAAGGAACTTCATTGCTTTTTGACTGAAATGTGATAGGTAGAGCTTTGTTCGTCAATCAAATGGAAGAAAGTTGTTTGGAACTACTGACGCATTATTAAAATGGAAACGGCAGTTGCTTTGCTATGAATCGCAAAATACACAGTTAAACAGTAAGAGTTAGCGATGCTTGAGGAGAAACGGAAACCAGGCTTTTAAGTCGCAAACCAATCCAATGTATTTCATGGACTCATGCACACATTTTTTCATTGATAAACTACATGGTCAGGTGCGACCCAAAGAGTGTGAGGAAGATGAAGAGAAAAAAAAAACTCTTAAACCATAACAAAAACTTATGGCGCGCTTAAAACAAAGACACAGTAGCCTAGTTACTTAATAGATCATCCGGTCCTTAATATGTGTCAAAGTTTAATCGCAAATGATCGGAATATTTACGTATCATGACGTGACAGTTCGATGAGTAATATAATCGAGTTGCAAAAAGCAAAATGTGCCTTAAACTTCAATCAACTTGGAAACTATGAAAATGTATTCAAAAACAATACAAGTCTCATTAGCTCCAGTTTCTTCCGTTTGATACACCCTCTTTTCTTTTTATACGGTTATTGTTTTTCTTGCGCAGGCTGAATATGTTTTTTTTTTCTGCCTGTTTTAGGCTGAAAATATTCTTGTATTATTCCTAATAATTATATTCAGAAAAGAAAGAATTTATCATGATATTTTTTTATTGACTAGTTTTGCCACAGAAATTTGAGTTCATCTTCTTTTTAACCGAAACGCGATAAGTCGAGCTTTGTAAGAGTTGAAGTTTGTCAGTCAAATGGTAGAAAGTTATTTGAAACTGCTGACGCAATATTAAAGTAGAAACGGCAGATGGTTAACACTGTTTTGAATGTATTTTTAAGCTATTTTTGAAAACTGTTTTTAACCTGTTTTGTGAAATAGGTTTTAAATAGGGTGGAAAGTGTATTTTTAATGTATTTTTCGACTGCTTTTAAAGGTGTTTTAACCTGTTTAAAACGCTATTAAAAAAGAAGTTTTAATGTATTTTTAAATTCGTTTAAAATATATAAAAAATTCCAGGGCTTTTGCAAGGCTCAAAACAGGTCTAAAATAGTTTTTAAATATCTTATAAATCGGAATAAAAACAGGATAAAAACAGTTTCAGAAACATATTTTAATTTGCTATACTATTTTAAAACTATTTTTAATGGCAATTTTAAACGTATTTTGAAAAAAACAGGTTTAAAATAGGTCCAAAAATATATTTTTAATATATTTTTCGACTGATTTTAAAGGTGTTTTAACCTGTTTAAAACGCTATTAAAATGTTATGCTTCAAAATATATTTTAATAGCTTTTTAATGGGTTTCGAAATTTAGTAAAATAATCGTATTTGCAAATACAATAAAAATACTTTGAAAATAGTATTAAAATACCACAGAGGAAGAAAAGCAATAGCACGCGTATATTGTGAAAATACATCAAAAATAGGATGCAAAAATGCAAAAACAGTATAAAATTGTAAGAAAATAGCCTTAGAGTTGTCTGAAAACAGTACAAAAATCGGTCGAAAGAGCATAAAAACAGTACAAAAACAGGATGAAAATACCATTTAAATTCATGAAATAAAATGAATACAAAACCGTCGAAAATTACTCTGAAAAAGCAAGATTTACTTCTGCGAAATTTCTCCACACAGTCCTACGCTAGGATTTCACCGGAATTATCTCTTAGCCGATTACTTTACGTTGATTTCCCTACGAATTCTCGGGAAATTCTTATGGAATTTTTCAGAAATGCTGAAATCAATCTTTAGCCTGTGTACAAACCCCCTCCCCTCAATAAAAATCGGAGGGGAAGGGGGTCGGTACACAGGCTATCAATCTTCCGCTTCAAAAGAGTATTGCGTTACGTTACCGGTAAATAATAATCTACATACATGTAACTTACATTTTTTATTATATTCACGGCTTTACTCAATTATTATCAGAAGCTTGCAGGCTACGCCTGAACGTTTAATTATTGGCTGATAAAGAACAACATAAGAATAACACCATCAAATTTACACGAGCATGAAAGAGGTCGGTGACGTGACATCAAGTGACTGAGAACAGCGAGGCTGAGCATGGAACCCTGTAAAAACTAAAATTGCCGTACAGGCGGGAGTATATAAATGTTTACTACCCTTCATTTGTTTCTCATATGGCGTATACTTAAGCGTCTTAGTAACATGTTATGCATATATTGTGTATAATACTCACATAACAGAAGACTCTTGGATTAACACACAAGACAGCACAAGACCGCGTGCTTCGGAGAGAAACTGAACCAGATCCTTTCAAAGTACATAACAGTCGCTGAGGAGTCATACCCATTTTTGATCCGTGATAAATGCAACATCTACGTGTTCAGACAATCCGCAGAGTTGAAATGTATACTTTTGTAAGATCGTAACAAACAGTAAAATCAAGCGCACCCGCCATCACAGCAACCGCCGGTACAATAATTTGAAATGAGCAAAGGACAAAGGACGGTTTGTTTATCACGTGCATTTGTCACATCACCGCGGCGCGAAGTCGTGATTTCAGTCGCGCGTGACATCTTAGAAATAATATGCCATGCATGTGCGGAATAATCTATGAGAGAAAGATAACCATATGTCGGAGTTTATTCATATCTGAGCTTTGTTTCTTGATGCAATATATATGAGGTGAGATCTTAGCTTGGATAATTTATTTATTATGTAATTTCAAGGGCTTATTTTAGATAAACCTCTGTTGACCGCGTGCATCCGGTTCTCGGCCCGCGGCTTCGGCTGTTTGTGAAAAAATTTCTATATGAAATTAAAATGCGATTTTAAGAAGTTTCTTTTAAAAAACTTATGGAAAGTCCCGTAACTGCATTAATTGAATCACGGCTAAAATCTACGCGGAGATTTTCGCAGAGAGCTTGCAGGTAATGAACAGTGAGGAACGGATAGATCTTTTATCGGAACACTGTCACAGTTACGTGTTGTCAGTCAAAGCTAAAACCTATTCCTAATTTTCTTCTCTTTTTTTATTTAATTTAGATTTAATTTTTCGCTCAGCTTCGAACTTTGTTGGGAGGAGAATCCGGTCCACAATATGTGACAGCTTGTTTTGAGTCATTTATGAGTTCGTGACACGATGAAGGCTTAAAAATTAACTTTGTGCAATTGTTACTTTTATTTATAGTCTGAGTATAAGTCTCCCAAAAGACATTACAGTATTGCACCCTAGTAATAATAAGTTATAAGTACACTACTTTAAAGTATTTACAATAAGGTAAGCATTTGATGACTTTAAGCAGACTTCAAATAGTTTATGGATAATCTGTTTTTATAGTCAGAGTGCTGTGTGCCCAAAATACAATTCAAATAGACCTCAAAACAGTGTTTAAGTACCCTATTTAAAAGTATTTAAAATGCGGTCAGTTCTTAAGGTTTTAAAACATATTTCAAATAGTCTATTTGAACTCTGTTTGTAACTTTGTCAGTGGATGCGTCTCAAAATACATTTTAGATACAACTCAAAACAGTGTTAAAGTACCCTATTTAAAAGGATTTAAAATACGGTCAGCATTTAGGCTCTTAAAACATATTTCAAATAGTCTATTTGAACTATGTTTGTAACTTTGTGAGTGGATGCGTCTCAAAATACATTTTAGATACAACTCAAAACAGAGTTAAAGTACCCTATTTAAAAGTATCTTAATTACAGTCAGCATAAAAGCCCTTAAAACATATTTCAAATAGTCTATTTGAACTCTGTTTGTAACAGTGTTAGTGGTTCTATGCCCAAAATACATTTTAAATACTCTATTTTAATCATATTTATTAAACAAAATACATTGTAAATTGATGAGAGAGGTTTTCCTTTACATGAAATACAATTTAACTACACTCAAGATATATTTCAAACAGGGGCGAAAATTTAAATTTTTTTGTCAAATAGTATTAAAATACAGGAAAATAGTGTTCAAATACTGAAAATACATTTTAAATACTTTAAAATCAGTTTCAAAATACATATGGTTTGGTAAGGGTACTTATAATAGATCATCCGGTCCTTAATATGTGTCAAAGTTTAATCGCAAATGATCGGAATATTTACGTATCATGACAGCACAGTTCGATGAGTAATCATGTTGTAAAAAGCAAACTGTGCCTTAAATTTCAATCAACTTGGAAACTATGAAAACGATTCAAAAACCATACACTATCCTTTATTAACTTTAAGGCAGCTAATAAGAGTCATTTAGCTCCAGTTTCTTCAGTTTGATACACCCTCTTTCTTTTTTACAGGAATGTTGTTTTCCTGGCCGAGGCTGAATATTTTTTTTATTATTATTACTTTATGCTGAAAATATTCTTATCTTATTCCTAAATAATTATATTTTAAAAAATATTATCATGATATTTTTTATTGACTAGTTCTGCCACAGAAATTTGAGTTCATTTTCTTTTTAACCGAAACGCGATAGGTCGAGCTTTGTAAGAGTTGAAGTTTGTCAGTCAAATGGTAGGAAGTTATTTGAAGCTACTGACGCAATATTAAAGTAGAAACGGCATCTGGTTTGCAGTGAATCGTAAATACACAGTCAAACAGAAAGAGTTTAGCAATGGTTTAGAGGAAATGCGGACCATTAGTTTGGAGAATAATCGAACTTTTTTACTTTACCCAAGCAAAAAATATGCACATGTACTTATCTAAGACGGGTCGGAGGGTGAGAGAAAAGACTTATTACCCTTAAAAAAAAAAACAGACACAGTAGGTAGTTACTTGATAAATCATCCAGTTCTTTATGTGAAAGTTTAATCAGTTAAAAACAAATGATCAGCATGTTTAAAATATCCCTTGTAGTCTAAACTACAATCGACTTCGAAATTATGTTTCAAATTTCATTGCATTGAAGATGTATCGAAAACACTTCCTGCCTCGATTAGCTTAAGCTAACTGCTGGTTGTGTGAAATATTTCCTTTTCAGTTTACTTTAATTTATTATTTGTAAACTTTTTCCTGTGGAGTACACTGGTTGTTGTTGTTGTTACGCCTTATTAACCTAATAGTTCGTGTTGATTTAACTCATCCGAGGCAGCTACCAAAACTTAAGTCATATTAACTTCAGTTTCGGCTTCAGTTTAATATTATAATGAAAGTTCAATATTGCTCGCAATTGAATGGGTAATAGAAAAACAAGAGGATACCGTTTCCCCCAGAGATTGTTGAAGAACTGTCATGATTATGGACGACCGCTCCTAATCAGCTTCAAACAGGAAAAAGAATGCGTAGACAAGAAAAGAATATACTCTTCGGTTTAAGCGTCAGAAAATAACTATCTGTGTTTCTTCCCTCCCTCCCTAAAAACAGAAATTGTGGGGGAACTTTTATGATTATGAAAGAGCGCTCGTAACCACCGAACAGGAAAACAATGTGTAGGAGAAAACACATTTTAGTTTAAGAATAGTGGAAAATACACGATTTTGTCATTTTTTTTTTTCATTTTCACGTTGTTAATGCTGTTGCTCTGTTATACATCATTGGTTTCAATAATTACTTTTTTGGACTCGCTCTTTCTAAATGGCTATGAAAACATTAAGTATGGTCTCGTACAAAGTTTCAACGTTGTTGTAAATTACTCTCACCCACGTACCGAGAGTTGCTTGCAAGACTTTCAACTGGGACATGAGGAAACTGTGTACTTCGGTTCAACCCTGGGCCTTAATAATTAATTGTTTCGTCAAATATTATGGTTCTAAGTTTTTAATCTCAGAGCAAGAAGCTCTTTGCTTGATATTGGAGCTATATTATATCTGCTTTCTGATCTGGTTCTATTATGGTATTTTAAATTATTATGATGTCATTTAGCAATCGATCATTTGTTCCAATCGGCTGCGCTCTCACGAGAGCTCTTTCTCAGATCCCAGTCTGAAACTCAGTTTCAAATGTAGTGATCTTATTAGCAATTATTGGACTCGACAAATTTAAAAAACCCTGTTTGAAAGGTATATTTTTACCAGTCTTCAAAACATTTTAACTTTTTCACGTGAACTTTATTGATATGAATTAATTAGTCTTCGTCTTTCTCAACAAATAGGCTGTGTTGTTCTTCTTATCGTTATTCAGCTCTTATTAGTATTATTCTTATTATTATTTTTATTATGATAATAGTTATTATTATTCTTATTGTTATTGTGTTGTTGTTATTGCTGTTGTATCGGTAAATCTTTTCCCCACTCTTGGTACATTCAGTGCGGAAGATTTATTCAATATAGTTTTGATCTCTCTCCTCTTTAGTTAGTTTTCTTCATTGCATACACTATGGTTAACAAAATCTAGTAAACTTTTAAGACACTTTACCTTACACAGAACTTTTTGCCCATGAAAATTTGGAAACTAGGCCCTCTATTTATCAAGTCACTCGTCATTCATCCTAAACCACTTAGCTTTTTTTACCCTCTTTCTGACTTTGATAAATAATATTTCAGAGTTTCCGTATTAATTGTAATTAGTTATTCCAAAGCAAACCGGAATCTTATGAACCTATACTCGACCATATATAATATATTTATCCCTTTGCCTTTCAAAGGTTTCAGGTCCCGTTCATATTTAGTGTCTTTTTTCCAACTGTATTGCTTGAAAGCTTTTATTTTTACCAGAGAGTAAAAGGCTAATTATCCTGAGCAGATCCTTTCTTTAGTGCGGACCAATCGCAATGACATTTCGAAGTATGTCCATAACAGTTTGTCGAATGTGTCTCATCTTCCAACAGTAGATCAAGGGATTGAGAGAGGAATTGAGAAACACAAGAGTCAATGTGAAATACCATAAGTGAGATAACAAGACAGTTTCACCATTGGTCTTGGCAAATAAAACACAAGATATTGGCAAATAGCAAACTAAATACACCACATAAACGTAGAATGTAGTCAGTGCAGATTTTCTTAGCCTTTCTGCATTTGCGGCCTTTTCTCCATTCTGTAATTCTTGCTGTACTTGCAGGGCGCACATTTGATTTCAGTGATGTCGTACCGCTGCGTATATCTTGCAATAAAGCAATCCTGTAATTGTGACACAAACAACTAAAATGACAGCTCCCATAATAAGAGAATCATACAACTGACGTAGGAAGGAAATTGATGCACTAAACACCCAGACTGAGATCACTGCAGCACCAACACGCTTGTGAGTTACAAGTTCCTGGTATCTGAGATGAAGCTGAATAACCAAGAATCTGTCAAAAGTTAATGCAAAAACTCGGCGCCAAGATGCGAAGCCAAGACCAATGCTTTTTTTCTGTATTAAATACGCTTTGTATACTGAATTATAAGCAGTACTAGTGTTGTTAGAGTTGTCTTCTATTTTCATCACAAGAATTTCAACGTACAGTAGTTGGACTAGTAAGCCCACACCCAGATCAGATACAGCCAGGCTTATAAGCAATTTTTTTTTTAAGTCTTAGGCAACGACGACGTTTTTCTGAGCGCTTGTATTGTTATGATGTTTAACACGATGGTGGTGAAACACAAGAAAACTTGAGGGAAAAACGGACTTTTACGTCGCAAAGCAATCCGGCAACGGACCTGTACATATTTTTGATAAACTACATGGTCACATGCGACCCAAAGAGTGTGAGGCGGTTTGAGACACAGCACCCTAGTTCCTTAATAAGTGGCAAAGTTTATTCAATTGCAAATGATCAGAATACCTGTTTATACATGACATGGCAATCTCATGGGCAACCATGTTGCAAAAAGCAATATTATGCCTCAAACTGCAATCGAATACAATAACAATCAACTTGGAAACTATGAAAATGTAGTCAAAGTGAACAATACGCTATCCCTTATTAACTTTAGGGTAGCTAATAAGATGTAAGTCGTATTTAGCTCCAGTTTCTTTTTCCTTTCTTTTTTACAAGAATGTTGTTTTCCCGGCCCAGGTTAAATATTCTTATTTTTCCTGCCGATTTCAGGCTGAAAATATTCTTGTATTATTCTTTAACTGAATTTAAAAAGAAAAAAATTATCATGATACTTTTTAATTTTGGGATTTATTTTATTGCCTTTGTGCTGTATACTGTACATAAGTTTAACATCCTGATGTACCATTAATCAAACTGTCATTAGCATCAACATTTGGCTATAGTGGCTAGTGCAGGCTTTTTCGTTTTGTTGGCTAGTTTTACCGGTTTGATAAAGTTCGTCAGTCAAATGGAAGTAAGTTATTCGAAACTATTGACGCGATATCAAAGTAGAAATGGTTTGCGGTGAATCGTAAACGCAAAGTCAAACAGAAAAGAGTTTATCGATGGTTTAGAGGAAATGAGGAATGTTAGGTCTGAGACCAATCCTACATGTTTGCTGGAACTACTACTTACAACGAGTCTTCTGAGCTGAGAGAAGGAACTTGTTCCGCATAAAAATATCTACTATAGCTAAGCTTTTAAAACATAGACCGGCACAGTAGGTAGTTAGTCTCGCCCAGTGTGCGCGCCAAAAGGGGAATCATGGTCCTAGGCGTTACTATCAAAGATCGTGGAAACTGGGGATAAGAAATGCTACGTGTCACAGCACCATGTTCTATTTTGTGGAGAAAGCTTAGGAAATATTGATGCAGAGTTGTCGAGCTTTTCCGGAACGGGGCGGTCCACGAATTCTATAGAATCGCTTGAAAGCGTTGTTAACTTTGGAACAAGTGCATACTTCAGTGAAAACTTCGATGCTGAGGCTATAAACTGGTCGGGCGTTGAAAACTTTCATTGTGTGAAAATGAGCCTAGTAATGAGCATGCGGTTTATTTTTGGAGATGATTGAAATGACGCGCCATATTCATCACGTTTTTACTTTCTGACGATGATTTGTATTTGTACACGCGTACTCAATCATCGTCGAATGAATGTAAGAAGTAAATATTCTGACGAATACTCGACCTTCGATAAAGTGGGAAGTGAAAAACTTTCAGCGAAGAAATCCTACTTCGTGTAGAATTAATGGCCTCCTCATTTCTTATCTAATCTCCAAGCAAGCTAGAGTTGCTGCTTTTAAGAGCGTTCTTGTTGCTTAACAAATCATGCTGTCATATGCGTCAAACCTTAATAAGTTGCAAATGATCAGAATGTTTAAAATATCCCTTGTAGTCCCAACTTCATGAGACCAGCCATCATGACGTGGCAATTCGATAAGTGATCATGTCGCAAAAAAGCAAAAGCCTTTAACTACTACAATCAACTTGGAAACTAATAATTCCATTTTTTTGAAAGCCTGTTAAAAGCAATATACTAAGCTTTTATTAAGACTCGATAGTTCGTTATAATCAATTCATCAGAGGCTGCTAAACAAAGCCTAAGTCATACTAATACCAGTTTCTTCAGTTTAATATTAAAGAACGTTTATCATTGCTCACAAATTAATGCGTAGTATATAAACAAGAACAAACTTTTCCTTTTAACTAGTTAACATGGAAAACCAATATGATGGCAAGAGACGAATACATGGATCTCCTTTAGCTTAAGAATAGAGAAAAAGTAACGAATTTCCTTAATTTTTTATTTATTTATCATCATCTTCTTAGCCCATGGAGTACTTGTAAGGTTTGAATTTCTTATGCAGACGTTTCCTCAGCTGTTTGGCATGAGCTTTATGCTATGATCGTCCAAATAATTTACAAATTGAATCCGACGCCTTTTGCGCTTCGGGCCTTGTTGTGATGGGGTTTCTACTGTCAGAGGAGGGTTCAGGAAAACAACGGCAAGTTTATCATTCGAAGCTAAGTCTGTCACGCGTACTCATCAAAAGGAAGAGAAAAATAGATTTGGGCAAGTCTAGGCAAGCCTATTCTGTTCTTTCAAGAAACAACCATCCACTTCATTAAATATGGAGGAAGGCACTTAATTAGTATGGAGGAAGGCATTTTTTCCCTTGGTTATAACAATGGGTGACGTCATAGACTCGACCATATGCATATTAATAAAGGGAAGGCATACGGAAGGCAGGGGAAGGCACCAACGGGGATAATTTTCAACATAGTAGACTACTGGAGAAGCAGTGGTGAGAGCACTCGCCTGCCACTAGTGTGGCCCAGGTTCAAATCCGGCCGTCGAAGCCAAATGTGGTTTGAGTTTGACGTTGTTCTTTCCTTTGCCCCGAGAGGTTTTTCTCGGAGTACTCATTTCTAAATTCCCACCCGACTAGGAATGGTAGACGAAGAACCGCTACGTGAATGTACTAACTCTAAATCATTATTCATCTGTTTTTTTCTGGGAGACAAAGGGTAATAGTCTCATCGGCGCAGCGGTTCGAATGGAGCTTTACTGACCTTGAAAGATATTGCGAAGTACACTGATCACAGCTTTTCGAATGTTTCGCATCTTCCAGCAGTAGACCAAAGGATTGAGAGATGAATTAAGATACACAAGTGTCCTCGAATAATAAAGCAGATGCAACCGCAACTCGGACTTACCATAAATTTGATAAGCTGCGTCAACGCATATGAAGGGCAAAAAACAAACCACAAACACCACATACACGTAAAATGTAGCAAGTGCAGTTTTTTTCAGTCTTGCAGCATTTGCCAATTCTCCATTCTGATTCTGTCCTACGGGTTGCAATTGCAGGGCGTGAATCTGATTTGTGTGGTGACGTACAATGGAGTATATCTTGCAGTAAATTAATCCCGTCGTAGTGAGACAAACTGCCCCAATAGTTGCATTTATAATGGCCAGAACGTTTTCTAAAACCCTGTTCAACACAAATAAGGAAAAACATGAACAGCACACCCAGACTAAAATTACTACCGTAACAACACGCTTGTGAGTCACAAGTTCCTGGTATCTGAGGTGAAGATGAATAGCTAAGAATCTGTCGACAGTTAAAGCAATGATGCTCAAGAATGAAGCAGCACACAGTAAAAAGCCAAAAAGACCCTGCGCTGTGTATACCGTATAATGGAGTCTTTGGTTAGCGCTCTGTTCTATGTTTATTATAAGACGTGTAATATAGAGAGGATGGACAAGCAAACCAACCCCAAGATCAGAAACAGCGAGACTTAGGAGTAATGTTTTTAAAGGCTTTGGAAACGATGATATTTTTCTTAGGGCTTGTATTGTTATGATGTTTAAAACCAAGGCTGTGAAAAGCAAGAAAACGTTGAAGAAGCAGTTGGCGACGAGCGTTGAATAAAAGTCTCCAGTTTCTGCCATTCTGTAGGATGTTGAAAACGCGTCTTTAGCTTCTTCTGCTATTGTATAGACTGTTCCTTTAAAGGACTGTTGACGTCTTTTGACAGGCAGACGCTCCTGCCTTTGGTAAGTTACCTGATCGGTCTCCAATAGTTCAGAATGTGGTTCACATTCTTCCTTAAATTATCGCATGGCTAAGCGACCTAGCTTGTCCTCTTCTGTACTTTGGTAATCTTGAAATTGTCCACTAACTAGACAATGTTGAATATCAAGACGTCTGAACACCAAGAATTCCCTGAACAAAAAATTTCAAACAAGTTAATGTAGCCACATAATAACACATTCAAATTTGAATAAAATTTTCTTTTGATAAGAATGATAGATCGAGCTTAACAATTAATAAGCTTAAGGTAACGCATTCTCACGCAATTGGTGTTTTTGAGGATATGATAAATGCAAGAAAAAAGGTCATAATAATACAATGAATAGAAAGAACCTATTTAGTATTCTGGCTAAAAAGTGGCTGACAAGAACTGTTCCAAACTAATTGGGACAAAGAAACTTATTAAAGGAATCATTATGCAAATATATTGACATCAAGTCCAATCAAAATATATTGAGCCCAAACAGGTGTTCGCGGAAACATAGATTCTTTTATTTTATTTTTTTTATTTTGGGTGAGGTTTTTTGTTATTTATTTATTTATTTATTTATTTATTTATTCATTTATTATGTAGTATTTTCTGCAAAAATCTATGGCAAAAAGCTTAGACCCGCCGACAATAAAAACCCGATATAGTCCTCCACGACGACTGTACGGGGGGCCCCTTTTTGATACCGGTCAATAGCTGATAGGACTACCCTGCCTGAATAAAGTTGACTTGATTTGACTGACTTAAGAGCTGTGTTCGTTAAAACATCGTCTCCTCCGTTGCTCAGAAGTCACAAAAAAAATTAACTACAATGTTTTTTGTTCTTTTAATAGTTAAATACACCATTCCTGACACACAGTCATTAACAAATATTTTTGGTGAACGGAATGGCGCGACTCCGACGGTACCAGCCAACGCATGTTGCCTGCCTACGTGTAGCTGTATAACTTTTGAAGAGCTCTGCGAGGGTTTTCTTTTATGGATGAGACTGAAATTTTGCAAGTCAATAAAGTTTACAATCGCGGGAAGTTCCCAGTATCCCATACTCAGAACATCCGAAATATCCACCTATTTGAAATAAAAAGAATTTGAATATGACAACATCATTACACCAAAATCTGGATTTATTTTCATTTTAAACGAAAAGCGAATGGCGGGGCTTTGTAAGTGTTGAAAGTTGAAAATTTGTTATGATCAAGATTACAATGACATCGGAGTTAACATAGCAACAAAATGACGACGCCATTAGCTACTTTACTTGCAGCTGTATTTCTCGACACTGGGAACTTTTCTTCCAAAATCGTTTACAGGGGCTTTTTCCTCCTGTTTTTCCTCCAATAAGTGCTACGATCGATGTTCGTTAAGTTTAAGTAAAATCTGAGAGAGGAACTTCATTGCTTTGGAGGATTCATCCGTTTTCGAATGAGACTGGCCTTCAGCTTCCGCCATTAAATGAAACGTTTTATACAGTCTTAAGTTTTAGCAGCTGTGTAGAACTTTTGAGGAACTCATCAAAGTAGAAATGGCAGCTGGTTTGCGGTGAATCGTAAACACAAAGTCAAACAGAAAAGAGTTTAGCAATGGTTTAGAGGAAATGTGGACTATTAGGACTGAGACCAATCCTACATGTTAGCTGGACTCAAGCGAAACATACGCAAATGTTTTGAGTAACTACGACTTACGACGAGTCTTTTGAGTTGAAAGAAAGAACTTGTTCCCCATAAAAAAAATTTACTAGCTAAGCTTTTAAAACATAGACCGGCACGGTAGTTAGTCTCGCTAGTGTGCGCACCAAAAAGGGAATCATGGTCCCAGGCGTTACTAGCGGAGATCGTGGAAACTTGGATAAGAATTGCTACGTGTCACAGCACCATGTTCTATTTTGTGAAGAAAGCTTAGGAAAGATTGACCCAGAGTTGTCGAGCTTTTCCGGAACAGGGCGGTCCACAAATTCTATCGGATCGCTTGAAAGCGTTGATAACTTTGGAACAAGTGAATACTTCAGTGAAAACTTTGATGGCGCGGCTATAAACTGGTCGGGTGTCGAAAACCTTCATTGTATGAAAATGGAGTCTTTTGATGAGCATGCGGTTTATTTTCGGCGATGATTGAAATGAGGCGCCATATTCATCACGTTTTTACTTTCTGGCAATGATTTGTACTTGTACAACCGTACCCAATCATCGTCGAATACGATGTAAGAAGTAAATATTCTGAAGAATACTCGACCGTCGATAAAGTGGGAAGGAAAAACTTTTAGCGAAGAAATCCTACTTCGTGTAGAATTAATGGCCTCCTCATTTCTTATCTAATCTCCAAGCAAGCGACAGTTGCTGCTTTTAAGAGCGTTCTTGTTGCTTAACAAATCATGCTGTCATATGCGTCAAACCTTAATAAGTTGCAAATGATCAGAATGTTTAAAATATCCCTTGTAGTCCCAACTTCATGAGACCAGCCATCACGACGTGGCAATTCGACAAGTGATCATGTTGCAAAAAAGCAATAAAAACCTTTAACTACAATCAACTTGGAAACTAATGATTCCATTTTATTAAAAGCCTGTTAAAAGCAACATACTATGCTTTTATTAATTTAGTAACTACATGTAAAACTCGATACAGCTAAACAAAGCCTAAGTCATACTAATACCAGTTTCTTCAGTTTAATACTAAAGAACGTTTATCATTGCTCACAAATTAATGCGTAGTAAAATAAGCAAGAACAAACTTTTCCTTTTAACTAGTTAACATAGAAAACCAATACGTAGGCAGAGAAGAATACATGGATCTCTTTTAGCTTAAGAATCGTGAAAAAGTAACGATTTTCCTTAATTTTTTGTTTATTTATTTGTTGTTAACGCTGTGTTCCTGTTACGCATAGTAGGTTATTATGATCCTTTATCAGTTTGAACTCGCTCTTACCCCTCCCTCCATACTTTTCAGCCTGAAGACCCTTGGCAATTTCCCCGCCATTTTGCGGATATGTATGATGCCTATTTATTGATACCCTGCGAACAGAGTATCCTTCGATCTAGGAAAGATCAAAGCGACTCTGCTAACAGGGTAATTTATTTAGTACCAAGTTACCAGTGCTTTTTTGTGTTCACCCTCTTATCTCCCAAGTCTATGAAACTAAAGTTAACTAAGGCGTTAAATATCAGCGCGCCGATACTACATAGCAATTCGATGAATAATCACGCTTAGAAAAGTAAGGGCTTACTTCAGGCTGCGCAGATATACATAGGGCTTTCCACAAGTTGCTCGAGATTTTCCAAAACGTTTCCCGTAATTTCTCAAAACGTTGCTCAAAAAACAATCTCAAGTTGCTTTTTGTAATGAAAGTTGCTCAGAAGTTGCTCGAAAGCCTTAATGGCACACTTCACGCAGTTTCTTAACTGAAGATATACGCGCCAATGCCGTCTACTTCTGTTGCTTTTAGCTTTGTTCAGGTCGCTTTATGATTTGATCTGTGATGGTTGATGTCAACCAGAGGACTGAAAATCTTCTAACTATACCAGTTTTTGTTGGTGCGTGGACGTCATGATTGCTAAGACCACGATCGAATGGGCCCCGGAAATGTTCTGACGGGTGTTTGTGAACCGCACTAGATCGATCATGCAGAGGCTAATACGATTGGGGAGCAAGGGTGAAGCAGTAGTGAGAGCACTCGCCTTCCAACATCGTGGTCCAGGTTCAAATCCCTCAGTCGACGCCAAATGTGGTTTGAGTTTGACGTTGTTCTTTCCTTTGCCCCGAGAGGTTTTTCTCGGAGTACTCATTTCTAAATTCCAACTCGACTAGGAATGGTAAACGAAGAACCACTACGAGAATGTGCTACCTCTAAATCATTATTCACTATTCATCTGTTAGTTAATAAAAATTCATGTTAGTTATATGAAATTTCCATTTTTTTTGTGGGGCACAAAGGGTAACTAATAGTCTCATCGGCGAAGCGGTTCGAATGGAGCTTTACTGACCTTGAAAGATATTGCGAAGTACACTGATCACAGCTTGTCGAATGTTTCGCATCTTCTAGCAGTAGACCAAAGGATTGAGAGATGAATTAAGAAACACAAGTGTCCTCGAATAATAAAAAAGATGCAACCACAACTTGGACTCACCATAAATTTGATAAGCTGCGTTAACGCACATGAAGGGCAAAAAACAAACCACAAATACCACATACACGTAAAATGTAGCAAGTGCAGTTTTTTTCAGTCCTGCAGCATTTGTCAATTCTCCATTCTGATTCTGTCCTACGGGTTGCAATTGCAGGGCGTGAATCTGATTTGTGTGGTGACGTACGATCGAATATATCTTGCAGTAAATTAATCCCGTTGTAGTGAGACAAACTGCCCCAATAGTTGCATTTATAATGGCCAGAACGTTTTCTAAAACCCTGTTCAACACAAATAAGGAAAAACATGAAGACCACACCCAGACTGAAATTACTACCGTATCGACACGCCTGTGAGTCACAAGTTCCTGGTATCTGAGATGAAGATGAATAGCTAAGAATCTGTCGACAGTTAAAGCAATAATGCCAAAGAATGAAGCAGCACACAGTAAATGACCAGAAATAAAGTATGCTTTGGATACCATAATATAAATTCTATTGTTAGTGTTCTCTTCTATGTTTATTATAAGACGTGCAGTATAGAGAGGATGGACAAGCAAACCAACACCAAGATCAGAAACAGCGAGACTCAGGAGCAATGTTTTTAAAAGCTTTGGAAACGATGATATTTTTCTTAGGGCTTGTATTGTTATGATGTTCAAAACTATGGCTGTGAAAAGCAAGAAGGCGTTGAAGAAGCAGTTGGCGACGAGGGTTCAATAAAAGGCTCTAATTTCTGTCATTCTGTGGGATGTTCAAAACGCGTCTTTAGCTTCTTCTGCCATTGTATAGACTGTTCCTTTAAAGGACTGTTGACGTCTTTTGACAGGCAGGCGCTCCTGCCTTTGGTAAGTTACCTGATCGGTCTCCAATAGTTCAGAATGTGGTTCACATTCTTCCTTAAATTATCGCATGGCTGAACGACCTAACTTGTCCTCTTCAGTACTTTGGTAATCTTGAAATTTTCCACTAACTAGACAGTGTTAAATATCAAGACGTCTGAACACCAAGAATTCCCTTAACAAAAAAATTCAAACAAGTTAATGTAGCCACATAATAACACATTCAAATTTGAATAAATTTTCTTTTGATAAGAATGATAGATCGAGCTTAACAATTAATAAGCTTACAGGTAAGGCATGCTGACGCAATTGGTATCTTTGAGGACATGATAAATGCCAGAAAAAAGTGATAATGATATAAAGAATAGAAAGAACCTATTTATATTAGTATTCTGGCTAAAAAGTGACTGACAAGAACTGTTGCAAACTAATTGGGACAAAGACACTTATTAAAGGCATCATTATGCAAATATATTGATATCAAGTCCAATCAAAATTTATTGAGCCCAAACAGGTGTTTTTAGGAATCGTGGAAACATAGATTCTTTTATTTTATTTTTTATTTTGGGCGAGGTTTTTTGTTATTTATTTATTTATTCATTTATTTATTATGTAGTATTTTTTGCAAAAATCTATGGCAAAAAGTTTAGACCCGCCGACAATAAAAACCCGATATAATCCTCCACGACGACTGTACGGGGGGCCCCTTTTTGATACCGGCCAATGGCTGATAGGGCTGCTCTGCCTGAATAAAGTTGACTTGATTTGAGTGACCTTTAAGAGCTGTGTTTGTTAAAACAGAAGTCACAAAAAAAAATTAACTACAATGTTTTTTGTCCTTTTAATAGTTTTAAATACACCATTCCCAGTGACACACAGTCATTAACAAATATTTTTGGTGAACGGAATGGCGCGACTCCGACGGTACCAGCAAACGCATGTGAACACTCGAAGATAAATTCGATATCTCCGCGCGACCATGTATTATTCTCTATAGAAACGGCAGCTGGTTTGAAGTGAATCGTAAATACGCAGTTAAACTCAAAAGTTAATGCAAAAACGCCAAGATGCGAAGCCAAAACCAATACTTTTTTCTGGATTAAATACGCTTTGTACACTGAATAATAAGCAGTAATGTTAGAGTTCTCTTCCATGTTCATCACAAGAATTGCAACGTACAGTGGTTGGACTAGTAAGCCTACACCCAGATCAGACACAGCCAGGCTTAGAAGCAATGTTATTAAAGTCTTAGGCAACGAAGACGTTTTTCTGAGCGCTTGTATTGTTATGATGTTTAACACGATGGTGGTTAAACAAAAGAAAGCGTTGAAGACGCAATTAACAACAAGTGTCAAATGCACGCCATTAGCACTTGCCATCTTTTGCAAAGGACCCTGATCAGTGTTCAGTTTCAAGTATAACAATGCAAAGGAACTTCATTGCTTTGGAGGAATCATCCGTTTTCGAATGAGACTGACCTTTAGCTTCCGTCATTAAGTGAAACGTTTTATACAGTCTTAAGTTTTAGCAGCTGTGTAGAACTTTTGAGTAACTCTGCAAGAAGAGACTGATGATGGAAATAATTCTTTGCGAGACTTACCGAATATTCTCCAGAGATTCTCTTCCTCCTCCGATGGCAATTGGTTTTTAACTGAGTACTGTTGAGTCTTCCGCGACAATAGTAAAAAAAGTTCCTAACTCTTACTTATAATATACAAACTGATCTTAATTGAAATTAATACTGTACTTGTCTGAACACGGAATTTAAAATTTAAATGTGGCGTCATCATCACACAGTAATTGTATATTTTTCTCTTTTAAACGAAACGCGATAGGTCGTATAAAATAAAATAATTAAAATATCCCTTGTAGTCCCAACTTTATGAGACCACCCATCATGACGTGGCAAATCGATAAGTGATCATGTTGCAAAAAAGCAATAAAAGCCTTTAACTAGAATCAACTTGGAAACTAATCATTCCATTTTTTTGGAAGCCTGTTAAAAGCAATATACTATGCTTTTCTTTATTTGTATAGGTAATCACATGATTTCGAGTGCAATTTGGAATAAATAAGCACGAGTAAATTTTTCAAAGACTAACAAAAGTGCACGAGCCCGTAGGACGAGTGCACTTTGTGGTCTTTGAAAAATTTACAAGTGCTTATTTAATCCAAATTGCATGAGAAAAATCATGTGATTACTTATTAATAATATACACGAAAAACATAACTACGACAACAAATTTTGACTGCGCGCGCGTTTTTAGTTCATTCAACTGATTGGCTGAAACAGACTACTACCTTTGTCAAATTCCAACTTTTTCAAGACCAACGCTTTCAAAATCATTCAGCTAAGAACTTGGAAATGTGCAAGGATTTTTTTATATGATCACCAGCCTGTTAAAGATAACTTGGTTTACAACAATCAGCAAAAGTAAGTGTTTTTAAATTCATCCTCGATTATGAGAGCTCGGCGTTTACAAGAAGCGTTTTCAAGAAGTGTACTGCCGTTTTTAAATCAGGAGAACGCTTCGAGCAGCCAAAGATGAAAGACACTTGCTAAGGATTTTTAACGACTGTTTATCATTGTCTGTTCCTGAGACCCCATCATAGCTGGATTCGTGGACAAATTTTTGAGATTTAAAACCCGAAAATGAAGGAGGCAATTTGTTTTCTTTCGATGCTACCATCGATGGGTGAGTGGAGCCACAGTTGTTGTGATGTCGGAAACTGTCAGTATTAATATAATATTTGCTTTTTCTCAGCGCTGGAGTTTTCATTATTTTATTTGGGCTACTGCAAGATTCATCGTAGCTCTTCTTCGTCGGCTTCATCGTAGTCGTTAAGGAAATTTATACCTCGGTGGCCTGTGACACTGACGATATGTTCTGAACTTACAATCTTTGCTTCCTTAAGCTGACTGTTGTTTTTCTTGCACAATGATTCGTAAACTTTTTTGTCACTTTCTTTAAGGCTAGTACCAGCTACGGATACTTTTCATTATGTGAGTTGTGGTATTTTCGCCCATTGGTTTAATTTGGACCAGAAGTTTAAATTTTCGGTTTCGTTTGCTACTGAGGTAGAAAAAAAAACAGACCATCACATGGATGTTTTAATAGAGGTCTTCGCTCCACAAAAGACTCAAAGAGAGCAACAAATAACGTACATGACTTGAAATCCCTGTTGTTATCATTGAATAATCCTTGTTCATTTAAATGCCTGAAGAGTGTAGTTGTCATGGTTTGCGTGTGGTTGCAACCGTTTTTGCTCTTTATTTTTTTTACTTTAGCGTAGTCTGTTATGAGTAGCTTGTTTTTTAGTTTCTCTGGCTCATTTTCCTCGATTTTGTGGACAGTATTTTTCTCGTAGCAACGCATTTTCAATACATTTAGCGAGAAAGACGTACTTTTTACCGTGTTCGGGTTTTTTTGGAATATTTTTTTTAACTTTTCTGTTGTTGTTTTGCTTACAAAATTAAATCCCGTCGTCGTCTGCTGAAAACCATGGCCATTTTCTTGAATCTGTGTTGTTAAAACAGCTCTTATCTGATTGGTTCTTGTTGGTTTCTTTTGTGTTTTCAGCCAATCAGAAAGCATTTGTAATTTGCACTCGTGTTACAAGTTTGCACTCGTGTTACACATTTTGCACTCGTGTTACAGAAGAGCTGCACTCCTTTCTCAGCCAATCAGAATTGGGTAATTTTTTCGTGTATATTATTAAGTAACTAAAACTCGATAGTTCGTAATAATTAATTTATCAGAGGCTGCTAAACAAAGCCTAAGTCATACTAATACCAGTTTCCTCTGATTAATATTAAAGAAAGTTTATCATTGCTCACAAATTAATGCGTAGTAAATAAACAAGAACAAACTTTTCCTTTTAACTAGTTAACATGGAAACCAATGTGTAGACAGAGAAGAATACATGGATCGCTTTTAGCTTAGGAATTGTGAAAAAGTAACGATTTTCCTAAAGCATTAAATATCAGCCCCCCATTACTACGTAGCAATTCGATGAATAACCACGCTTAGAAAACTAAGGGCTTACTTCAGGCTGGGCAGATATACATAGGGCTTTCCACAAGTTGCTCGAGATTTTCCAAAACGTTTCCCGTAATTTCTCAAAACGTTGCTCAAAAAACAATCAAAAGTTGCTTTGTGTAATGAAAGTGGCTCAGAAGTTGCTCGAAAGCCTTAATGTCACAGTTCACTGAAGATATACGCGCCAATGCCGTCTACTTTTGTTGCTTTTAGCTTTCTTCAGGTCGCTTTATGATTTGATCTGCGCTGGTTGATGTCAACCAAAGGACTGAAAATCTTCTAACTATACCAGTTTTTGTTGGTGCGCGGACGCCATGATTGCTAAGACCAGGATCGAACAAGGGCCCCGAAAATGTTCTGACGGGTGTTTGTGAACCGCACTAGATCGATCATTCAGCGACTAATACGACTAGGTAGCAAGGGTGAAGCAGAGGTGAGAGCGCTTGCCTTCCACCAGTGTGGCCCAGGTTCAAATCCGGCCGTCGACGCCAAATGTGGTTTGAGTTTGACGTTGTTCTTTCCTTTGCCCCGAGAGGTTTTTCTCGGAGTACTCATTTCTAAATTCCAACTCGACTAGGAATGGTTGACGAAGAACCGCTACGTGAATGTGTTACCTCTAAATCATTATTCTTTATTCATCTGTTAGTTCAGTAAAATTCATGTTAGTAATATGAAATTTCCTTTTCTTTTCTGGGGGACAGAGGGTAATAGTCTCATCGGCGAAGTGGTTCGAATGGAGTTTTACTGTCCTTGAAAGATATTGCGAAGTACACTGATCACAGCTTGTCGAATGTTTCGCATCTTCCAGCAGTAGATTAAAGGATTGAGAGATGAATTAAGATTCACAAGTGTCGTCGAATAATAAAGCAGATGCAACCGCAACTTGGACTCACCATAAATTCGATAAGCTGCTTTAACGCATATGTAGGGCAAAAAACAAACCACAAACACCACATACACGTAAAATGTAGCAAGTGCAGTTTTTTTCAGTCTTGCAGCATTTGCCAATTCTCCATTCTGATTCTGTGCTACGTGTTGCAATTGCAAGGCGTGAATCTGATTTGTGTGGTGTCGTACGATTGAGTATATCTTGCAGTAAATTAATCCAGTTGTAATGAGACAAACTGCCCCAATAGTTGCAGTTATAATGGTCAGAACTTTTTCTAAAATCCTGTTCAACGCAAATAAGGAAATACATGAACAGAGGACCCAAAATGAAATTACTACAGCAACAACACGCTAGTGAGTCACAAATTCCTTGTATCTGAGATGAAGATGAATAGCTAAGAATCTGTCGACAGTTAAAGCAATGATGCCCAAGAATGAAGCAGTACCCAGTAAATAGCCAAAAAGGCGCTGCGCTGTGTATAACGCATAATGGAGTCTTTTGTTAGTGCTCTGATCTATTGTCATTATAACACCTGCAATATAGAGAGGCTGGACAAGCAAACCAACACCAAGATCAGAAATAGCGACACTTAGGAGTAATGTTTTTAAAGGCTTTGGAAACGATGAAATTTTTCTTAGGGCTTGTATCGTTATGATGTTTAAAACCAAGGCTGTGAAAAGCAAGAACGCGTTGAAGAAGCAGTTGGCGACGAGCGTTGAATAAAAGCCTCCAGTTTCTGCCATTCTGTAGGATGTTGAAAACGCGTCTTTAGCTTCTTCTGTCATTATATAGACTGTTCCTTTAAAGAACTGTTGACGTCTTTTGACAGGCAGACGCTCTTGCCTTTGGTAAGTTACCTGATCGGTCTCCAATAGTTCAGAATGTGGTTTACATTCTTCCTTAAATTATCGCATGGCTGAGCGACCTAGCTTGTCCTCTTCCGTACTTTGGTAATCTTGAAATTGTCCACTAACTAGACAGTGCTAAATATCAAGACGTTTGAACACCACGAATTCCCTTAACAAAAAATTTCAAACAAGTTAATGTAGCCACATAATAAAACATTCAATTTTGAATAAAATTTTCTTTTGATAAGAATGATAGATCGAGCTTAACAATTAATAAGCTCAGTTAAGGTAAGGCATAATGACGCAATTGGAGTTTTGTTTTTGAGGATATGATAAATGCCAGAAAAAAGTGATAATGATATAAAGAATAGAAAGAACCTATTAAGTATTCTGGCTAAAAAGTGGCTGACAAGAACTGTTGCAAACTAACTGGGACAAAGAAACTAATTAAAGGCATCATTATGCAAATATATTGACATCAAGTCCAATCAAAATTTATTGAGCCCAAACAGGTGTTTTTAGGAGTCGCGGAAACATAGATTCTTCTATTTCATTTTTTTTATTTTGGGCGAGGTTTTTTGTTATTTATTTATTTATTTATTTATTTATTCATTTATTATGTAGTATTTTTTGCAAAAATCTATGGCAAAAAGCTTAGACCCGCCGACAATAAAAACCCGATATAGTCCTCCACGACGACTGTAGGGGGGCCCCTTTTTGATACCGGCCAATGGCTGATAGGGCTGCCCTGCCTGAATAAAGTTGACTTGACTTGAGTGACCTTTAAGAGCTGTGTTTGTTTAAAAATCGTCTCCTCCGTTGCTCAGAAGTCACAAAAAAAATTAACTACAATGTTTTTTGTCCTTTTAATAGTTAAATACACCATTCCTGACACACAGTCATTAAGAAATATTTTTGGTGAACGGAATAGCGCGACTCCGACGGTACCAGCCAACGTATGTTGCCTGCCTACGTGTACAGGTACGCCACAGTCTGTAGCTGTATAACTTTTGAAGAGCTCTGCGAGTGTTTTCTTTTATGGATGAGACTGAAATTAGTGAGTCAATAAAGTTTACAATCGCAAGAAGTTCCCAGTATCCCATGCTCATAACATCCGAAATATCCACTTAGTTGAAATAAAAAGAATTTGAAAATGACAACATCACTACACCAAAATCTGGATTCATTTTCATTTTAAACGAAACGCGAATGGCCGAGCTTTGTAAGTGTTGAAAGTTAAAAATTTGTTATGATCAGGATTACAATGACATCGGAGTTGTCATAGCAACAAAATGACGCCATTAGCTACTTTACTTGCAGCTGTATTTCTCAGCACTAGGAACGTTTCTTCCAAAATCGTTTACGGGGGCTTTTTCCTCCTGTTTTTCCTCCAATAAGTGCTACGATCGATGTCCGTTAAGTTTCAGTAAAATCTGTGAGAGGAACTTCATTGCTTTGGAGGAATCATCCGTTTTCGAATGAGAATGACCTTCAGCTTCCCCCATTGAATGGAACGTTTTATACAGTCTTAAGTTTTAGCAGCTGGGTAGAACTTTTGAGGAACTCTGCCAGAAGAGACTGATGCTGGAAATAATTCTTTGCGAGACTTACCGAATATTCTCCAGAGATTCTCTTCCACCTCCGAAGGCAATTGATTTCCAACTGAGTACTGTTGAGTCTTCCGCGACAATAGTAAAATAGTCCCTAACTCGTACTTATAATATACAAACTGATCGTAATTGAAATTAAAACTGTACCCAGTGTGTGAACATGGAATTTAAAATTTAAATGTGGCGTCATCATCACACAGTAATTATATTTTTTTTTTCTTTTAAGCGAAACGCGATAGGTCGAACTTTGTAAGTGTTGTAGTTCGTCAGCCAAAAAGGAAGAAAGTTAAATGAAACTACAGTAATTGACGCAATATTAAGTTAGGATCGGTGGTAGGTTTTCAATGAATCAAAAATATACAGTCAAACAAACAAAGTTGAGCGATGACTTGAGGGAAAAACGGACTTTTACGTCGTAAACCTATCAGGCAACGGACCTGTAAATATTTTTGATAAACTAAATAGTCACTCGCGATCTAAAGAGTGTGAGGCGGTTTAAGACACAGCACCCTGTGGTAAAGTTTAATCAATTGCAAATGATAAGTTTAACATCATCATGTACCATTCATCAAACTGTCATCAGCATGAACATTTTGCTATAGTGGCTAGTGCAGGTTTTTTCGTTTTGTTGGCTAGTTTTACTGGTTGGATAAAGTTCGTCAGTCAAATGGAAGTAAGTTATTCGAAACTATTGACGCAATATCAAAGTAGAAATGGCAGCTGGTTTGCGGTGAATCGTAAACACAAAGTCAAATAGAAAAGAGTTTAGCGATGGTTTGGAGGAAATGTGGACTATTACGTCTGAGACCAGTCCTACATGTTTGCTGGACTCAAGCGATACATACACACATGTTTTGAGTAACTAGGACTTTACGACGAGTCTTTTGAGTTGAGAGAAGGAACTTGTTCCCCATAAAAACAAATTTACTAGCTAAGCTTTTAAAACATAGACCGGCACAGTAGGTAGTTAGTATCGCTAGTGTGCGCGCCAAAAGGGGAATCATGGTCCCAGGCGTTACTAGCGGAGATCGTGGAAACTGGGGATAAGAATTGCTGCGTGTCACAGCACCTCGTGCCCCACAGACTAATGTGGTCCAGCACCATGTTCTATTTTGTGAAGAAAGCTTAGGAAAGATTGATGCAGAGTTGTCGAGCTTTTCCGGAACGGGGCGGTCCACGAATTCTATCGGATCGCTTGAAAGCATTGATAACTTTGGAACAAGTGCATACTTCAGTGAAAACTTCGATGGTGAGGCTATAAACTGGTCGTACGTTGAAAACTTTCATTTGTATGAAAATGAGTCTTGTGATGAGCATGCGGTTTATTTTCGGTGATGATTGAAATGACGCGCCATAAAAGAATACTTAGATTTATACTTGGAGATTACTCGTCTCCATACAACACTCTTCTCTCAAAAGTCAGCTCTACTTCGTTGTGTAACAAACGCATTCAAAATTTCCTCATTCTGTTATATAAGAGTTTGTTTTTCACTCATTTTCCTACTTATATGAAGAATATGTTTTCACTACGGTCCTCTTCCTATGATCTTCGTGGCAACTACATTTTTTCACTAAGTAAACCTAAAACAACTACCTATTGTCTTAACTCCTTTTCTTACTTTTCAGCTAAGCAGTGAAATGCACTGCCGGACGTTTTTCGTACCAGTTTTTTGCAGACTTTAAGACCAAATTACAGGATGTTACCATGATGTAGATTCTTTTTGCCTGACATACTTAAACTTAAAATTATGAATTGTAAATAATATTTTCTTTTCTTTTCTTTTCTTTTTTTTTTACGTGCTTATTATTATTAATATTATTTTATTATCATTTCTTATAATGCATTTAATGTATATTTAGATATTTCTATATTACTTTAATTTAGTGTCAGCTCGAAGATATTAGCTTGTTAGTTACCCAAATGTGGTTTGAGTTTGACGTTGTTCTTTCCTTTGCCCCGAGAGGTTTTTCGCGGAGTACTCATTTCTAAATTCCAACTCGACTAGGAATGGTTGACGAAGAACCGCTACGTGAATGTGTTACCTCTGAATCATTATTCATTATTCATCTGTTAGTTAATAAAAATTCACGTTAGTAATATGAAATTTCCATTTTTTTTTTTTGTGGGGCACAAAGGGTAACTAATAGTCTCATCGGCGAAACGGTTCGAATGGAGCTTTACTGACCTTGAAAGATATTGCGAAGTACACTGATCACAGCTTGTCGAATGTTTCGCATCTTCCAGCAGTAGACCAAAGGATTGAGAGATGAATTAAGAAACACAAGTGTCCTCGAATAATAAAAAAGATGCAACCACAACTTGGACTCACCATAAATTTGATAAGCTGCGTTAACGCATATGAAGGGCAAAAAACAAACCACAAACACCACGTACACGTAAAATGTAGCAAGTGTAGTTTTTTTTTCAGTCTTGCAGCATTTGCCAATTCTCCATTCTGATTCTGTCCTACGGGTTGCAATTGCAGGGCGTGAATCTGATTTGTGTGGTGACGTACGATTGAGTATATCTTGCAGTAAATTAATCCCGTTGTAGTGAGACAAACTGCCCCAATAGTTACAGTTATCATGGCCAGAACGTTTTCTAAAACCCTGTTCAACACAAACAAGGAAATACATGAACACCACACCCAAACTGAAATTACTACAGCAACAACACGCTTGTCAGTCACTAATTCCTGGTATCTGAGATGAAGATGAATAGCTAAGAATCTGTCGACATTTAAAGCAATAATGCCTAAGAATGAAGCAGCACACAATAAATGACTAGAAATAAAGTATGCTTTGTATACCATAATATAAATTCAATTGTTAGTGTTCTGTTCTATGTTCATTACGAGAAGCAAAATATAGAGAGGATGGACAAGCAAACCAACACCAAGATCAGAAACAGCGAGACTTAGGAGTAATGTTTTTAAAGGTTTTGGAAACGATGATATTTTTCTTAGGGTTTGTATTGTTATGATGTTTAAAACCAAGGCTGTGAAAAGCAAGAAAGCGTTGAAGAAGCAGTTGGCGACGAGCGTTGAATAAAAGTCTCCAGTTCCTACCATTCTGTAGGATGCTGAAAAGGCGTCTTTAGGTTCTGTCGTTGTATAGACTGTTCCTTTAAAGAACTGTTGACGTCTTTTGACAGGCAGACGCTCTTCCCTTTGCTAAGTTACCTGATCCGGGTCTCCCGAGAAGGTCAGAATAGTATCAGCCAAGTAACGGTGCCTACTTAGCAACGGGTGGTGACCGAGTGTTTCAGTCAGCAGCTCCCAAGCTTTGGAACAATTTTAGGGTGGAGATCAGAAACATTCAGATTCTTACATTTTCTAAAAGAGCTCTCACAAAGTGCTCTTTTATGTTATTCTTATCTTGTTCTAACTAACACATCTTATTTGTTTTCAATGCGCTTATGAATATATTTGTATGGTACATGCGCAATATATGTTTAATAATCATGATGATAATAGTATTATTATTACTATTATTATTATATTATTATTATTTTCACACAAGGGAGACAACGATAAAGCCTCTCGCTGCGGTAAGTGTCTTTGAATTGGATTTCCATACCTATATTTGAGGTTAAAGAACAATACAAAGTCCATAAATCATTCGTTGCGCACATCATCAAAACGGGTAGAGAAAAGCGACAACCGGAAATACGTCTGTGTTCGCAGGCTACCAAAATGGAGGTAGACCAAGAACTACATACATTGACACCACCAAGGCTGACACTGGACTGGATAATACTAAAGAAACAAGAGATGCCATGCTCGATCAGGCCGTGTGGAAAGATTTTGTCGGGATGACGCGGGGTGATTCCCAGCTTAAGTGTGTAAGTGCTTTATGCATCCGCTTCCCATTAGTGAAGACGTCGTGAAAGACTATTTCGAAGTATGTCCATAACAGCGCGGCGAACGCGTCTCATTTTCCAGCAGTAGATAAGAGGATTCAGGGATGAATTGAGAAACGCCAGTGTCAAAGAGTAACACAATAAGTGCTTCCATAAGACAGATTCATAGTATAGAATTATACCAGGGAAAGCAAACCAAAATGGCAAATAGCAAACTAAAAACACAATATAAACGTAGAATGTAGCAACTGCAGTTTTTCTCTGCCGTGCTGCGTTTGCCATATCTCCATTTTGCACTACTTGCTGTACTTGCAGGGCGTTTATTTGATTTCTGTGTTGTCTTACGGCTGCATATATCTTACAATAAAGCAATCCTGTAGTTGCAAAACTTAAAGCTCCAGTAGTTGCGGAAAAAATGACACGAACGTTTATCGAAATGAAAAACAGGAAGAAATAAGCTGCACTAAACACCCATATCAATATCACCACAGCAACAACACGCTTGTGAGTGACAAGTGCCTGGTATCTGAGATGAAGATGAATAGCCAAGAATCTGTCGACGGTTAAAGCGAAAACACCGAAGAACGAAACGGAACCTAATAAATTCGAGATGGCGACGAACGCTATTATTAAGGAGGATATAACATGAGACCCATTGCCAGTGTTTGGTTCAGTTATGAGCGTCACAAGTACTGCAATATAAAGTGGTTGAACAAGAAAGCCAACACCAAGATCCGAAGCAGCCAGACTAAGGAGCAGTGTTTTTAAAGGCCTTGCCAGCGACGAAGCTTTTCTGAGTGCTTGTATTGTTATAATGTTCAACACGGTGGCGGTGTAAGACAAGAAAGCATTGAAGACGGAGTTAGCGACAAGTGTCGGATACAAACCTTCAGCCTCCGTCATTGTAAAGAACGTTAAGTGCAGTGAGTTTTTGTTTTTGTAGAGAACTTTTGAAGGGTTATGTGAGTGTTTTCTCAGTTTTTGGTTGAGACTGAAATTCTCGAGACTGACCCCCTGGTGAACAGTCCTAAGAGTTCTAAGTGTTCCACTATTCTTCCTCCGATGGCAATCAAGTTGGATTAAAGTGTCAAAGTGAGCACTGTTGAGTCTTCAGCGACAACAATATCAACAAGTCCCCAAGTTGTGCTCAAAGCATCCGACATATTCATTTGTTTGAAAATAAAAATGTGTCTTAACAGAGCCCGGAATTTAGAATTTGAATATGACGTCCTCATCACACAAGTATTGAATATATTTTCATTTTAAGCGAAACACGACAGGTCGAGCTTTGTAAGTGTTGGAAATCGTCAGTCAAAAAGGAAGATATTGAAACAACTGACGCAACATTAAAGTAGAAACGACAGCTGGTTGCAATGAATCGCTAAGAAAGAGTTTAACAATGGTTTAGAGGAAAAGCCAACTATCAGGTCGGAGACCAATCCAACGTATTTGCTGGACCCAAGCAAAAAATAGACACATCTTTTGATAAACAACGATTTACGACGAGTCTGAGAAGTTGAGAGAAGAAACTTATTATCCATAAAAAAACTTACCAGCTAGGATGTTAATAGGTAGTTAGTTAACAAATCATGCTGTCATGTGTGTCAAAGTCACATTTACTCAGGTGGACCCAGAAGTTTACATTGTGGACCAAAAAAAATAAACTTAAGTGTGTGTGTATTGTGTTTTTCTTTGCGGTTAAAAGTTGCTAAATGACAAGAGCATACTGCTTCTCTCTCCCTCCCTTGAAACAGAAATTGTGGCGGAACTTTCACGATTATGAAAGTGCGCTCGTAACCACCGAACAGGGAAAACAATGTGTCGGAGAAAACACATTTTAATTTAAGAATCGTGGAAAGATTACAGTTTCGTATTTTTATTTATTTGAAGCTAATTTATACAACAGAAAAAAATTAAAGATAGCCATAAACCTGCCTTTACAAGTAATGGAACCAGCTCACTTCCTTTCAGGGGTTACTTCCTGCAAGTCACACTAATTGTTTCGCTCAGCCAATTAGATGACAGCTATCACATGAACAGTTGATGCCTATATTTTCGCGCCTAGCTCAGCAAAATAGCACTTCATATTCTTCTCTTCGTGGAACAAAATCCCATCCCACCCTCCCTTATCACTGCTTGATTCTCTCTGCTGGTTTTCTTAAGGTTTTATATATGAGGTCTTTTCTCTTGCTTAAAATTTAAGACGCTCCTTATAGGTTTTGCAGTCATAAGAACTACTGATCTTTGTTGTTTACACTTTGAATAAATTGGCAATTATCAAGGAGATATGTCAGAAAAGAGGTGAGGTTTCTACTGAGGGGAATCATTCTACCAGACATGCCAACATGCTTGTGCACCTAGTTACTTTGGACCTTATTTTGATTATTAAGCTTTCGGGAGGGTTCAGGTTTCCCTCGAAAATAATTGAGGGTTTTTTCCTGACGGGCAGCAGGCACGCAATTCTAACTTAAATTAGTGATGATATCTGTATCGAGAGAGTTGTTGGCAATTAATAAACATGGGTTCGGAATGAAGTGCTCGCATACAGGTAACACTTTGCCCCATAGACTCTTCTTACTCCTTAAACCGGGGAATTAGACATCTAGAGAGGTCCTTCCACCTCTCCAGTACCCAAGGGGGATTATCACCTCTACTCACAACCTTGGGGGATTATCAACCCCTAGAGAGAATTATCACCTCTCTCTAACCTGGGGGATTATCATCCCCTACAGAGGATTATCCTCTCTAACAATCCTGGGGGATTATCACCCCTACAGAGGATTATCACCTCTCCCCTTGTAGATTTCGGACTGTTACACCAATATGTAGAGAAAAAGTGACCTGCTGTCCATATTTGGAGTACTTCATCCCTTACCCCTTTTCCCCACAATAATTCTGGTCTAGTTACTTGCTTTTATCTAAGGGGTTATGGGTTAAGAGCATTAAACGTTGTTAATGCTGTTGTTCTTTTGTACATCGTTGGTTACTATAATTACTTTTTTGGACTCGCTCTTAACCAACCCCTCTTTCAGCCTGGGTAAATAAGGTAATTCTCCTGCCAGTTTGGAGATGTTACCTTCATAATATTTAGACGATACCCATTTCAAGAGCTGATATTTACGTCATTTTTACACCTTTCTCTATATAAAAAGGATGAGTCTCATAAACGGAGTAACTATCGCTTTTTTACTCTGCCGGAGCACATAAGCGACATCGTCACCGTTTTACATTAAGCGATCATCTTTTTTATGTCTTTGGAAGCATTGAACACGGTCTTGTAAAAAGTTTCAACATTATTGTAAATCATTCTTATGCACGTTCCGGGAGCTGCTTGCAAGACGCTCAAATGGGACTGATGAGGAACCTGTACCAGTACTTAAAATAGGTTGAACCCTGGGCCTAAATACTTCATTGTATCGTCAAAAATTATGGTTCTAAGTTTCTAATCTCGTTGCAAGAAGCTCTTTGCTTCATATTGGAGCTATATTATTGACGCCTGGTTTCTGGTTCTGTATTATGGTATTTTAAAGTATTATGATGCCAGTTAGCGAGCTATCGATCATGTGTTCCAATCGGTTGCGCTTTCACGATCAGGAGAGCTCTTTCTCTCCCAGTCTGAAACTTTCAAATGGAGTGATCTTATTAGACAGTTTAATTTCTGGACTCTACAAATTTAAAAAAACCTGATTAAATGGTATATTTTTTCCATTCTTCAAAACATTTGTTCTTTTTCACATGAACTTTATTGATATGAATTAATTACAAGTATTGTAATATATATTCTCAATAGTATAAACTACTAGTTTTCGTCTTTCTCAACAAATAGGCTGTGTTGTTCTTCTTATCATTGTTATTGTTATTATTATTATCATTATTATTGTGTTGTTGTTGCTGTTGTTATATCAGTAAATCTTTTCGCCACTCTTGATGCATTCAGTTTGTAAGACTTATTGATAAAATTCTGATCGCTCTGACATATGTATGGCCCTCAACCAATCCGTTATGCACCATGGTTAACAAAATCTAGTAAACTTTTTAAGACCCTTTCCTGTACACAGATCTTTCTGACCATCCCAAATTTGGAAAACTCGGCCCTCTATTTATCAAGTCACTCGTCATTCGTCCTAGACCACTTACCCTCTTTCTGACTTTGATATTGGGTATTTCACAGTTCCCGTCATCTGTTAATTATTCCAAAGCAAACTAAAATCTCATGAACTTATACTCGATCATATATTTATCCCTTTGCCTTTCAAATAGAAAGCACAAGGGGTTTCAGGTCCCTTTTATATTTAGTGTCATTTTCCCAGCTGTATTGCTGAAAAGCTTTTATTTTCACCAGAGGGAAAAAAGGCCAAGTTATTCTGAGTTAGATCCTTTCTTTAATGCGGACCAATCGCAAAAATAGTTCGAAGTATATTCATAACAGTTTGTCGAATGTGTCTCATCTTCCAGCAGTAGATCAAGGGATTGAGGGATGAATTAAGATACACAAGAGTCACCGATGTGAAATTCAAGACAGTTTTACCATTGACCTTGGCAAGAACAACACAAGCTATTGGCAAATAGCAAGCTAAGTAAACCAAATAAATGTAGAATGTAGCCAGTGAAGATTTTTCAGCCTTGCGGCATTTGAAAGGGTAACTTATTCTCTTTTTCAGTTTCTTAAGTGAGCTCGATGCATAGATCCACTTGATTAATGTGACTAGCGAAACGTTCAATCTCAGCTGTGTGAATGATAACAAACGTATCATTCACATTTTGGCGCCAAACCCTGGGAGTGGAACCAGGGTAGGAAGAAAGACACTCTTGCTCAAAGCCTTCCATGTAAAGGTTGGCAACCACTGCAGATACTGGAGACCTACTGGCCGCGCCTTCTCTTTGTCAGTAGTAATTTCTCTTGTACATAAAATAGATGGTCGTGAGGCAGAACTCGAGCAAGGGTACGATTTTGCAGTTTCTCGTCGTTCTCAAGGCGATTCTTTATATGTTGAACCGCTTTATCCATAGGGACACTGGTAAATAGGGCGCCAACATCATACGAGATCATACTTTCAGAGGGAAAAATTTTGAAATCCTAACGTGATGTTCTGGCCGTCTGGCCATTGCACTCGTTACAATGAAGATACTACTTCAAAAGTGCTGCCTTTTGGAACCCCAACGTTGTCATACAAATCGAGGTAGACCAAGAACTACATACATGGACACCTTCAAAGGTGAAACTGGACTGGATAATACTCAGTAAAGAAATAAGAGATGCCACGCTCGACCAGTCGGCGTGTCAAAATATTTTTCCAGGATGACTCGGGATGATTTCTGGGCCACTCTGCAGCCGTTCCTATTTATATTCACGACTAAGAGACGGGAATGGGTGTGCAGCTCGAACTGTGGAGCCTGAGTGTTTAATGCCGTCCAAATAACATACAAAGTTCAACATCATAACTAAAGAATGGTATACAAATATTCCTAAATAAAGCCACTCAGGCTAAACTATTCACTTGCGCCGCCTGATACGAAAACCCAAAAAACCCAATGGGAAAAAATTGGGAACGTATTCCCCAACCGATGCGGTCGCACAACCTCTGGGGGTTAAAGGTAAAAAATCAATCGATAGATGAATAAAGTAAAATATAAAAATAAAATTTGATAGTTCGAGAGCTGAGATGAATACATTACAACTGTCAAAACCTTATATACCTTACAACAATAGAGTCAATTAACGCCATAGCGGCTCACGTGCGTTAATACCAATAGGAAAGTATTTACATTCTCTGTCACTGCCACTACGTTTAGCTCCGCTGAATGTAAATACATTTCCCTCGGTTTACGTAGACAGCTGTTTGGCGTTCTCATTTCCCCGTTAGTGAAGGCATCGTGAAATGGTATTTCGAAGTATGTCCATAACAGCGCAGCGAACATGTCTCATTTTCCAGCAGTAGATCAGAGGATTCAGGGATGAACTGAGAAACGCCAGTGTCAAAGAGTAACATAACAAATGCCACTATGACATAGATTCATAGTGATTAAACATAGAGGTAATAAAAATACTGGACAGTGGCAAATAACACGCTAAAAACACGACATACACGAAGAATGTAGCAACTGCCGTTTTTCTCTGTCTCGCTGCAATTGCCATTTCTCCATTCTGTGCTACTTGTTGTACTTGCAGCGCGTTAATCTGATTTGTGTGGTGTCGTACGGCTGTATATATCTTGCAATAAAGCAATCCTGCAGTTGCAAAACTTAAAGCTCCAGTAGTTGTGGAAAAAATCAAACGAACGTTTATCGAAATCGAAAACAGGAAGAAAGTAGCTGCACTGAACACCCATATTAAGATCACGGCAACAACAACACGCTTGTGCGTAACAAGTTCCTGGTATCTGAGATGAAGATGAATAGCTAAGAATCTGTCAACGGCTAGAGCAGCAACACCAAAGAACGAAGCGCAACCTAATAAATTAGCGATGGCCACGAACACGAAAAGTAGGGATGTAATATGAGTACTATTGCTAGTGTTTGGTTCAGTTATGAACGCCACGAGCAGTGCAATGTAGAGTGGTTGAACAAGTAGGGCAACCCCAAGATCCGAAACCGTCAGACTAAGGAGCAGTGTTTTTAAAGGCCTCGCCAGTGAGGCGGTGTAAGACAAAAAAGCGTTAACGATGCAGTTAGCGACAAGTGTCGGATACAAACCTCTAGTTTCTGTCATTGCATTAACAGTACTTTTAGTTTCTGTTTCATTACTTTAAGTCTTAAGTTTCTGTTTTTGCATAGAACTTTTGAAGAGTCCTGCAGGTGTCTTTTTTTTTTTTGGATGGGACTGAAATTCTCGAGACTAACTGAACAGTCCCCAAGAGTTCTCAGTGTTCCACTATTTTTCCTCCGATGAAAATTGGATGAAAGTGCGAACTGTTGAGTCTGCGACAACAGTATAAACAAGTCCCCCAAGTCGCCCCCATAACATCTGAAATATTCACTTGCTTGAAATTAAAACTGTGTCTTTTTAACAGAGCCTGGAATTAAGAATTTGAATATGACGTCCTCATCACATAATTAATTTGAATTCATTTTCATTTTAAGCGAAACGCGATAGGTTGAGCGTTCTTAGTGTTGGAGTTCGACAGTCAAAAAGGAAGATATTGAAACTACTGACGCAATATTAAAGTAGAAACGGCAGCTTGTTGCAATGAATCGCTAAGAAAGAGTTTAACAATGGTTTAGAGGAAAAGCCAACTATCAGGTCGGAGACCAATCCAACGTTTTTGCTGGACCCAAGCAAAACATAGGCACATCTTTAGATAAACTACGATTTACGACGAGTCTGAGGAGTTAAGAGAAGAAACGTATTATCCATAAAAAAGCTTACTAGCTAGGGTGTTAAAACAAAGACACAGTAGGTAGTTAGTTAACAAATCATACTCTCTTGTGTGTCAAAGTTTAATCAGTCACAATTGATCATGCAGAAAACAATATACTTGTGCTTTATTAACTTAATAGTTCGTTTTAATCAAACTCATCTGAGGTAACTAATAAAACCTGAGTCGTTATTTGTTCCACTTTCTTCGGTTTAATAGTAAAAAAAGAAATTCATCATTGCGCGCAGTTTAATACGTAGTAAATAAACAATTATTTTTTTCTGTTTTCCTTATACAAGTATACGTAACGCAGAGGTAAAATGGGTTTTTGGATAAAACGCAACAGTAATTAGCCTCCTTACACTGCCTGACTCGAATAGCTTTTGCTTACTGTAGGTAGTAAGAAAATTAGACTTTATTGGCTGGCACATTTACTCAGTTGGACCCAGAAGTTTACATTGTGGACAAAAAAAATAAACTTAAGTGTGTACGTAGTGTGCATATACTGTGTTTTTCTTTGCGGTTAAAAGTTTCTAAATGACAAGAGCATACTTTTCCTCCCTCCCTCCCTCCCTTGAAACAGAATGTAGGGGAACTTTCATGATTATGAAAGAGAGCTCGTAACCACCGAACAGGAAAAACAATGTGTAGGAGAAAACACATTTTAGTTTAAGAATCGTGGAAAGATTACAATTTTGTAGGTTTTTTTATTTTTATTTGCTGTTATCCTTTTGAACATCGTTGGTTACTATAATCACTTTTTTGGACTCGCTCTTAACCAGCTCTTTCTCTCCCAGTCTGAAACTTTCAAGTGGAGTGATCTTATTAGACAGTTTAATTTCTGTGTTCGACAAATTTAAAAAAAAAACCTGATTAAATGGTATATTTTTGCCATTCTTCAAAACATTTGTTCTTTTTCACGGGAACTTTATTGATATGAATTAATTACAAGTATTGTAATATATATTCTCAACAGTATAAACTACTAGTTTTCGTCTTTCTCAACAAATAGGCTGTATTGTTATTCTTATTATTATTATCATTATTATTGTGTTGTTGTTG
Organism: Porites evermanni; assembly: GCA_942486025.1. NCBI lineage: Eukaryota > Metazoa > Cnidaria > Anthozoa > Scleractinia > Poritidae > Porites > Porites evermanni. The sequence goes on from CALNXI010000284.1 coordinate 209,469, forward strand.
CTGTTGTTATATCGGTAAATTTTTTCGCCACTCTTGGTGCATTCAGTATGAAAGACTTATTGATAAAATTCTGATCTCTCTCCTCTTTAGTTAGTCTTCTTTTTTTATTGCATGCACCATGGTTAACAAAATCTAGTAAACTTTTTAAGACCCTTTCCTGTACACAGATCTTTCTGACCATCGCAAATTTGGAAAACTCGGCCCTCTATTTATCAAGTCATTCGTTATTCGTCCTAGACCACTTAGCTTTTTTACCCTCTTTCTGACTTTGATATTAAGTAGTATTTCAGAGTTCCCGTCATCTGTTAATTATTCCAAAGCAAACTAAAATCTCATGAACTTATACTCGATCATATATTTATCCCTTTGCCTTTCAAATAGAAAGTACAGGAGGTTTCAGGTCCCTTTTATATTAAGCGTCATTTTCCCAACTGTATTGCTGAAAAGCTTTTATTTTTACCAGAGGGGAAAAAGGCCAAGTTATTCTGAGTTAGATCGTTTCTTTAAGGTGACTCGACCCAGTTTTTTTGGGGGGGTACCATCCTACTTTGAAGCTCTCTGGTATCCCCACCTTTACTTTTATTGTAAGTCTAACACATAGAATGGATAATATATAGATCAATCTACAATATAACATAAAATTTTTTGCGATCGGAGTAAATGTCACGTGGTTATAATGCCACGCCCCTTTGAGGTCTGAGTCGAAAATCTGCTGTTGCCGGCAGTTTTTCGTGAAAATCTCTCGGCTACATATAGTGCGCATTAGTGCCTTGCACTGAACAGAGTTTCATCAAAATCGCAAAGACCCAATTCGAGAAATTCAGCGGTTTCCAAATTTAGGTCATAATTAATGCGAAAATGATAAGCAAACTTTACACGGATTATATCTAATAAACTATGAGATTCATCTCTTTATTTTGGGCATCGTTATAACAGATGGGTCCTTGCAAGTCAGCAAAACGCTTTAGGGCCTTGTAAATGCGCGCGATTTCGAGCAAAGCAAACATTTAGAAATTATAGTTTTCGCTATTTGTTAACGTTTGTCAGCGTTTAAGAGTCCTTCTCACGAAAAAAGCATTTTCTTAAAAATTCGTAGTTTTTTTTCCTTCAAATTTTTTCA
>CALNXI010000284.1:210989-229856 GCA_942486025.1 Porites evermanni
AAGAGATGAATCTCATAGTTTATTAGATATAATCCGTGTAAAGTTTGCTTATCATTTTCGCATTAATTATGACCTAAATTTGGAAACCGCTGAATTTCTCGAATTGGGTCTTTGCGGTTTTGATGAAACTCTGTTCAGCGTAAGGCACTAATGCGCACTATGTGTAGCCGGGAGATTTTCACGAAAAACTGCCGGCAACAGCAGATTTTCGACTCAGACCTCAAAGGGGCGTGGCATTATAACCACGTGACATTTACTCCGATCGCCAAAAATTTTATGTTATATTGTAGATTGATCTATATATTATTCATTCTATGTGTTAGACTTACGATAAAAGTAAAGGTGGGGATACCAGAGAGCTTCAAAGTAGGATGGTACCCCCCCCAAAAAAACTGGGTCGAGTCACCTTAATGCTGACCAATCGCAAAAATATTTCGAAGTATATTCATAACAGTTTGTCGAATGTGTCTCATCTTCCAGCAGTAGATCAAGGGATTGAGGGATGAATTAAGATACACAAGAGTCGCCGATGTGAAATACAAGGCGGTTTTACTATTGACCTTGGCAAGAACAACACAAGCTATTGGCAAATAGCAAGCTAAGTAAACCAAATAAATGTAGAATGTAGCCAGTGAAGATTTTTTCAGCCTTGCGGCATTTGCCATATCTTCATTCTGTGTCGCTTGTTGTACTTGTTGTACTTGAGCTTGCATCTGGTTTGTTTGGTGTCTCATGGCTGCGTATATCTTGCAATAAAGCAATCCTGTAGTTATGATACAAACGACTATAATGACTGCTGGCATAATAAAAGGATCTTGGGACAACCCACGCGGGATGGAAATTGATGCACTTAACACCCAGACTGAGATCACGACAGCAACAACACGTTTGTGAGTTACAAGTTCCTGGTATCTGAGATGAAGATGGATTGCCAAGAATCTGTCAACAGTTAATGCAAAAACACCAAAATGCGAAGCCGTGACAAATATTTTTTTCTGGATTACATACGCTTTCTATACTGAATTATAAGCGGTGCTGTTTGTGTTTTGGTCTATTTCCATCAGAAGAATTGCAACGTACAGTGGTTGGACAAGTAAGCCTACACCCAGATCAGACACAGCCAGGCTTAGAAGCAACGTTTTTAAAGTCTTAGGCAACGACGACGTTTTTCTAAGCGCTTGTATTGTTATGATGTTCAACAAGATGCTAGTGAAACACAAGAAAGCGTTGAAGACGCAGCTAACAACAAGTGTCAAATGCAAGCCTTTAGCACTTGCCATTTTGTACAAGGGACCTTGATCACTGTTCAGTTTCTAGTATAATATGAAAAGAAATCCGTTGCTTTCTAGGTTTCATCAGTTTTGAATGAGACTGACCTTCAGCTTCCGCCATTGAATGGAGCGTTTTATACAGTCTTAAGTTTTAGCAGCTGTGTAGAACTTTTGAGGAACTCTGCAAGTGCTTTTTTCTTTGAACGAGGCTGACGCTGGAAATAATTCTTTGCGAGACTTACTGAATATTTTCCAACGATTCTCTTCCTCCTCCGATGGCAATTGGTTTTAAACTGAGTACTGTTGAGTCTTCCGCGACAATAGTAAAAAAAGTCACCTTACTTGAAATGAAAACTGTGCATGTCTGAACCCGGAATTTAAAATTTAAATGTGGCGTCATCATCACACAGTAATTATATATTTTTTTCTTTTAAGCTAAACGCGATAGGTCGAGCCTTGTAAGTGCTAAAGTTCGTCAGTCAAAAAGGAAGAAAGTTATATGAAACTACTGACGTAATATTAAATTAGCAACGGCAGTTGGTTTTCAATGAATCGCAAATATACAGTCAAACAGAAAGAGTTGTGCGGTGACTTGAGGAGAATTCGGCCTTTTATGTCGCAAACGCAACCAATCCAACGTACTGTATTTGCTGGACCCATGCACACATTTTTTGATAAACTACATGGTCAAGCGTGACCTACAGAGTGTGAGGCGGTTTAAGACACAGCAGCCTAGTTACTTAATTTAATCAATTGCAAATGATCAAAATACCTGTTTATACATGACGTGACAATCCAATGAGCAAGCATGTTACAAAAGCAATATATGCCTTAAACTGCAATCGAATACTACAACAATCAACTTGGAAACTATGAAAATGTATTCAAAAACAATACACTATCCTTTATTAACTTTAAGGCAGCTAAGGTTCATGATAAACGTCACTACAGTTGCTGCTGTAGCTGGCAAAGTTGGTGTAGTTGATGTAGTCCGTGTAGTTGGTGAAGTTGCTGTCGGTTGCTGAAGTTGGTGTAGTAACCGTAGTTGGTGTAGTTAGTGTGGTTGCTGTAGTTATTGTAGTTATTGTAGTAACTGTAGTTACTGTAGTTGGTGTAGTAACTGTAGTTGCTGTAGTTGCTGTAGTTGCTGTAGTTACCAGCTAAGATTAAGTCGTATTTGCTTCAGTTTCCTCAGTTTAAAACACACCCATTCTTTTTTACAAGAATACTGTTTTCCCGGCCCAGGCTGAATATTCTTATTTTTTCTGCCGATTTTAGGCTGAAAATATGTTCGTATTCTTCTTTAATTGTATTTAAAAAGAAAAAGCTTATCATGATACTTTTTACTTTTGGGGTTTACATTTTCGTAATTAATTCATCAGAGCTAAACAAAACCTAATTCATATTAACTCTAGTTTCTCCACTGATATTAAAGAAGGTTTATCATTGTGCGCAAATTAATGCGTAGTAAATAAATAAGAGCATACTTTTCCTTTCAACAGGGTAACCAATTCGTAGGAAAGAGGAGAACATCTTCGGCTTTTAGTTTAAGAATCGTGATATAGTAACGATTTTTCCTTAATTTTTTATTTCCTTCTTTGTTGTTAACGCCGTTGTTCTGTTACGCATTGTAGGTTATTATGATTCTTCGTCTGTTTGAACTCGCTCTTACCACTACCCTCTTAGCCTGAGAACACTTCACAATTTCCTCGCCTGTTTGCGGATGTGCATGATCCCCATTTATTTACCAAGTTACTAATGATTTTAAGTGTTCACTTTCTTATCTCAAAAGTTTATGAAACCAAAGTTAACTAAGACATTAATGATCAGCCATTACTACATAGTAGCAGTTCGATGAATATTCACGTTCGGAACAGTAAGGGCTGATCAGATAGTGATACATTAAGGAGGTCTTGAGCGAGTTTTCTAACGATGCTTGCATAAAAAGAGTTTAAAGCGGTAGCAGAGGAGACCGGGCAACAGCTCCATCAGTATCAATACTTGCGATACTCTAAGAGGGCTTGATGAGCTTAAAGCCTTTCTGAGCGCGCTCAAAAGTGCTTGTCAATGCAAGTTCTTGACTTTCTTGAATCTGATTAGTAACGATATAGCCTTCTTAATGGCACGACTAACGCGGTTTCCTAATTCTTAGTGACGATATATAGCGGATTCGATAAAGGTTGGTTTGGGCATTGAGAATTGCGCATTGGGAAGTTATTGTTTGGTGGTCACTCAAGTAAACCTTTGCATTGTTCCATAAGCCCAATGTCCAATTACCAGTTACCAACTACAAAAGCAACCTTTTTTGATTTAACTGTATGCGCCAATGCCATCTATTCTGGTTGCTTTTAGCTTTCTTCAGATTATAATCAAGCTTTCTGATTTGATATGCGATGGTTGATGTCATCCAGGGGACTGAAAATCCTCTAACTATACGAGTTTTAGCTGGTGCGTGAGCCACATGATTACTAAGACCAGGATCAAACACTGATCGAACAATGAGCACTTTTCTCTCTCACCGCCGCGTCTCGCCTTTCTCGCGTGGGGTGATTTTAACGCGCGCTCGCGTTTCGCTCGCTGTACTATCCCTGAGGAAAAATGGGGACTACTCGTAGTCTATGAAACTACTGACGCGATATCAAAGTAGAAACGGCAGCTGGCTCAGTTGCAATGAATCGTAAATACACAGTCAAACAGAAAAGAGTTTAGCGATGGTTTAGAGGAAATGCGGAATATTAGGTCTGAGGCCAATCCTACATGTTTGCTGGACTCAAGCGAAAAATACGCACATGTTTTGAGTAACTACAACCTACGACGACTCTTTTGAGTTGAGAGAAGGAACTTGTTCCTCTCCCCCCCCCCCCCCCCCAAAAAAAAAAAAAAAAAATACTAGCTAAGGTTTTAAAACAAAGATACAGGAGGTAGTTACTTGACAAATCATGCTGTCATATGCGTCAAAGTTTAATCAATTGCAAATGATCAGAATGTTTAAAATATCCCTTTTAGTCCCAACTTTATGAAACCAGCCATCATGACGAGGCAATTAATTCGATAAGTAATCATGTTGCAAAAGTAAAAAATGCCTTTAACTACAACACTAACAATCAACTTGGGAACTATTTTTCAATCTCATTTTACTATGCTTTTATTAACTTAATAACGTTATAGTTCGTGGTAATTCCAACCAGCTAACAGGAAAACCAATTTGTAGGCAAGAGGGGAATATCTCTTTTACAGTTTAAGAATCGTGAAAAAGTAGCGATTTTTCCTCAGTTAATTGTTTGTTTTTGTCTCTGTTGTTAACTGTGGGGGTGTGTTCGAGCAACTCGCTCGCTACACGATGTGGTGCCAGGAATCTGATTTACATCTTGGCCTTTATTCTTCTTTGACTTCTGCTAACAATCTTAATCTTCCTACTCTTCTAACTCTTTTCTACATTTCTACTCTTCTCTACTTACTAGTTCAAGTATAGTAGCGGTTTTTATAGCCAAAGCTGGACATGTTTGTGTTAGCTGACCGGGAGACCTTCAGTATAATTGAATATCTTATCGCTAACATTGCAACACGTTTTCTATTGTAAGGGAATAGATTAGCCTACGCACAGCCCAACTGACAAGCACCAAAGAACCAAGGTCAGCTCTAACACCACAAACACGACCACCTGTAAAAAACTAACATCTGACAATGCCAAGCTAATAACATTCCTAATATGGCAATAAGTAAATTTGCGAACTTAAGCATAAATTCAAGTAGAAGTAAAAACAAAAGATCAAAACAGGAAAACAGTACGTGGACAAAACAAGACTTAATGAAACAAAAACTAAACTTAAGATAAGATATATCCGTCTTAAAAATAACTTTCAAAATACTTCACAACACAACACTGTTGTTCTATTACACATTTTAGGTTATTATGATTCTTTATCAGTTTGAACTTGCTCTTACCCCTCCCCCCTTACTTTTCAGCCTGAGGACACCTGGCAGTTTCCCCGCCTATTTGCGGAAGTGCATGATGCGTAATTATTTACCGACTGACCAGTGCTTTTGTGTGTTCACCTCAGTCTTATCTCCCAAGTTTATAAAACCAAAGTTTGCCAAGGCATTAATGATCAGCCATTACTACATAGCAGTTCGATGAATAATCACGCTTAGAAAAGTAAGGGCCTACTTCAGGCTGAGCAGATAGTGATACATCAAGGAAGTTTTTGGTGAGGTTTCTAACGATGCTTTCATAAAAAGAGTTCAAAGCGGAAATAGTGGAGTCGGTGGAGACCGGACAACAGCTCCATCAGTATCCATACTTGAGACTGTTGCAGGTCTTAGATGAGCGTTAAGACTTTCTGAGCGTCCTTCAAAATTGCTTGTCATTTTCTTGACTTTCTTGAATATGATCTTTAGTAATCAGATTCACTTAGCCTTCAGTTAATCAGTTCCACGGTTAACGTGGTTTAACTTCACGATATCATATGCTCTAATGCCGACTGTTCTTGTTGCTTTAGGCTTACTTGTTGAACTGCAATGGTTGAAGTCATCCAAGGGACTAAAACACTCCAACTATACTAGTTTTACTTGGTGCGTGGGCGTCATGATCACTACGTCCAGGATCGAACACTCCAGCCGCGGCAACGTTTTTATGGGTGTCTCTGAACACTAGATCGATCATCCATGCAGGATGAGTTTCTTGTTGTTCTCTCCTTTGCTTCGAGGTGTTTTTCCTCAGATACTCCGGTTTTCCACTTTTCTCAAGAACCAAATATTAATTTCCAAACTCCAGTTAGATCAGGAATTAATGTAGGGGAAGGACTACGTGTATGTGCTCCCTATGAATTGTGATTTATTTATTTATTTATTTATTTATTTAATACGCGATATAAAATTTCTAATTTTTTTTCTGACGGAGAAACTGCAACCTCATCGCCCAAGAGGTTCGATTTGTAGCTTTACTGACTTTGAACGATATTACGAAGTACACTCATCACAGCTTGCCGAATGTCTCTCATCTTCCAGGAGTAGATCAGAGGATTGAGGGATGAACTTAGAAACACAAGTGTCATTGAATAATGAAACAGATGCATCCGCAAGACAGACTCACCATGCATTCGAATAGCAGTTCTGACGCAAAGGTGGGGTAGAAGACAAGCCAAAAACACGACATACACGTAAAATGTAGCAAGTTCAGTTCTTTTCAGCCTTGCAGTATTTGCCATTTCTTCATTCTGATTCTGTGATACTTGATGCAATTGCAGGGCGTGAATCTGATTTGTGTGGTGACGTACGATTGAATATATCTTGCAGTAGATTAATCCCGTTGTAGTGAGACAAACTGCCCCAGTAGTTATAATTATGATGTCCAAAACGTCTTCTCAAATTCTGTTCAACACAAATAAGGAAATACATGAACTGAACACCCAAACTGAAATTACTACAGCAACAACACGTCTGTATGTCACAAGTTCCTGGTATCTGAGATGAAGATGAATGGCTAAGAATCGGTCGACAGTTAAAGCGAAAATGCCCAAGAATGAAGCGGTACGTACACAATAAATAGGCAAAAAGGCCGTGCGCTGTGTGTACCGTATTATAGAGTCTTTGGTTAGCGCTTTGTTCTATTTCCATTAACCGACGTGCTATATAGAGAGGATGGACAAGCAAGCCAACACCAAGATCAGAAACAGCGAGACTTATGAGAAGTGTTTTTAAAGGCTTTGGAAAATATGATATTTTTCTTAGGGCTTTTATTGCTATGATGTTTAAAACCATAGCTGTGAAAAGCGAGAAAGCGTTGAAGAAGCAGGTGGCGACGAGCGTTGAATAAAAGCCTTCAATTCCTGCCATTCTGTAGGATGTTGAAAATGCGTCTTTAGATTCTTTCATTATATAGACTATTCCTTTAAGGAACTGCTGACGTCTTGTCTTTGCTAAGTTACCTGATCGGTCTCCAATAGTTTAGAATGTGGTTCACTTTCTTCCTTACTTTATTGGATGGCCAAGCGACCTTCAGGACCTTGTCCACTTCCGTACTTAATCTTGACATTGTCCACTAACTAGACAGTCTTAAATATCAAGACTTTCGAACAGCAAGAATTCTCTTAACGTAAAATTTCAAAAAAAGTTGAAAAAATGTAGCCACTTACTACTTTACAACACTTTCAAATTTGAATAACATTTTCTTTTGATACGAATGATAGATCGAGGTTAACAATTAATAAGCTTCCAGACGTTCAAATGTAAGGTATACTGACGCAATTGGCGTTTTTGATGATATGATAAATGTTAGAAAAAAGGTAATAATAATATAAAGAATATAAAGAACCTATTTAGTATTTTAGATAAAATGTGGCCGACAAAAATTGTTACAAACTAATTGGGACTAAGAAACTTATTTAAAGGTATATAAAAAATTATGAAAACATATTGACATCACGTCCAAGCAAAATTTATTGAGCGCAAACAGGTGTTTGTTTATAAGAATCGCGGAAATACGATTTTTTTTCTTTTTCTCTGTTTTTACTTTGGTCAAGGTTGTTTGTTATTTATTTATTTATTTATTATGTAGTATTTCTTGCAAAACTTTATGGCAAAAAGCTTAGGCCCGCCGACAATAAAAACCCAATATAATCCTCCACGACGATTGTTCCAGCGGCCTTAAGAGCTATGTTTGTCGTAAAACCGACCGTCTCCTCCGCTGCTCAAATATCGTAGAAACCGCAAAAAAAAAACTAACTACACTATTTTGTCCTTTTAATAGTCAGGGGCACCCAACGGCAATTTTCGGGAAAATATCTGTTCGGAAGACGATTTGAGAACTAGAATTTTCGGAGCATTTGTTGTAAAATTTCTTGCTTGCCTGCCTCTCCTAGGATTTTCGAACATCTACAAAATGGTATAATTACCCATTTTAAACGGACATTTACCCTAAAAAAAGCCACCTAGAATTTTCGGGAGCCTTTTGCTGGCTGAAATGCTCGAAAAGGTAAGCTTTGATCCCTATAATTTTCGGATCACTAGACTTTCAGCTAGGAAATCCGAACAGATGAAAAGTTTTCAGGGGATAAAAATATGCCTATATCTACCGTTTAAATACTAAAATACGTTCAACAATGCTATGTTAAGTGGTTTTGAACTTTATCCTCGTTGGGTGCCCCTGAATAGTTAAATACACCATTCCTGACAATCCAGAGCACAGTCACTAAGTTTAGGTGAACGAGATGCGACTCTGACGGTACCAGCCAACACATAGTGCCTGCACCGCGTGTACGGCTCTATACAGTCTGTAGCTGTATAACTTTGGAAGAGCTCTGCGAATGTTTTCTTTTTGGGGTGAGACTGGAATTGGTGGGACAATAAAGTGAACAGTCCCACGAAGTTCCCATACTTATAACATCCGAAATATCCATGCACTCATTTAAAGTGAAAATAATTTAAATACGACAACATCATTACACCAAAATTTGGATTTATTTTGAATTCATTTTAACCGAAACGCACGAGGTCGAGCTTTGTAAATGTTAAAGTTCGTCAGTCCAGTAGGAGAAATTTATTTGCGACTACCAAAGCAATATTAAGGTGGCTCGATGCGGTTTTTCAGGGTCAATACCTCTCAAATTTGAGAATAAACTATGTTTCTATTAACCAAGATTTGAAAAAAAATACCACCACAGCTGTATTAGATAAAGATGAAAATATGTTATCATCAGGACCCGGTTCCTGAAACGCCGATTAGCGCTATTCCAGGATTAAAAATTTTGTTCCATTTTCGTATTTACCTTCCAATGCATGGCTTAGAGCAACATTCTGTGTTATCAACACTGAATCTCGAAGTAAAGACGCCACAGTATTTTGTAAGCTCGAGTAACATGTTCTTAGACAAGAAAACCTTGCTTAAAATCCGGGTTAATCCTGGGTTAAACTTAACCATCTTTCAAGGAACCGGGCGCAGGGTTACGATGCCATCGGAGTTGTCATAGTACCGAAATGACGCCATTACCTATTTTACTTGCAGCCGTATTTCTCAGCACTGGGAACCTTTCTTCCAAAATCGTTCGCGGGAGGTTTTTCTTCCAATTGCTGCTACAATCGATGTCCGTTAAGTTTTAGGCAAAATCTTTGAGATCGTTATCCAGATTTTTTAGAATGGAGAATACGGTTAAAACTGGACAATCTTGACGTTCGGCCGCTGTCTTTAGAAAGCAAGGCGCTTTTGAAATGCAATTTCTCCTCATAGTAGTTTCAATCATTTTTAAAACGTGCGTGATCTTGGGCTCGGATAGCTTTAGCCGATTGCTTGAAAGGTGAAGGATTTTATTAGTATGCATTGAGGCGCTCTTATCGGCGGTTTTGTAAACATTTAAGTCTACTTAAACAAATAGGCGAATAATTTTGAAACAGCTAAATGATTTTTTTAAAAAACTTAAGATTTTCGAGATTAACCGACGTTGTTTGTTATGTCTTCCGCCACAATCGAATAAAGTCCCTAAGTTGTGTTTATAAGATCCAAACTGTCACCTGAATACTTGAAATTTAAACTTTGTATGTCTGAGCCCGGAATTTAAAATTTAAATGTGACGTCCTCATCATCATACAGCAATTTGAATATATTTTCATTTTAACTGAAATTAAATGCGATAGGTAGAGCTTTGTTCGTCAGTCAAATGGAAGAAAGATGTTTGAAACTACTGGCGCATTATTAAAATGGAAACAGCAGTTGGTTTCCTATGAATGGCAAAATACACAGTTAAACAGAACAGAGTTAGCGATGCTTGAGGAGAAAACAGACTTTTAAGTCGCAAACCAATCCAATGTATTTCCTGGACTCATGCACACATTTTTTCATTGATAAACTACATGGTCACGCGCGACCCAAAGAGTGTGAGGAAGATAAGGAGAGAAAAAAACTCTTTAACCATAACAAAAACTTATGGCGCGCTTAAAATAAAGACACAGTAGCCTAGTTACTTAATAGATCATCCGGTCCTTAATATGTGTCAAAGTTTAATCGCAAATGATCGGAATATTTACGTATCATGACGGCACAGTTCGATGTAATCATGTTGCAAAAAGCAAAATGTTCCTTAGATTTCAATCAACTTGGAAACTATGAAAATGTTTTAAAAAACAATACACTATCCTTTACTAACTTTAAGGCAGCTAATAAGAGGTAAGTCTTATTAGCTTCAGTTTTTTCAGTTTGATACACCCTCTTTCTTTTTTATAAGAATGATGTTTTCCTGGCCCAGGCTACTTTAGGCTGAAAATATTCTTGTATTATTCCTAAATAATTATTTTTAAAAAAGAAAGAATTTATCATGATATTTTTTTATTGACTTAGTTTTGCCACAGAAATTTGAGTTCATTTTCTTTTTAACCGAAACGCGATAGGTCGAGCTTTGTAAGAGTTGAAGTTTGTCAGTCAAATGGTAAAAAATTACTTGAAACTGCTGACGCAATATTAAAGTAGAAACGGCAGCTGGTTTGCAGTGAATCGTAAATACACAGTCAAACTCAAACGTTAATGCAAAAACGTCAAGATGCGAAGCCAAGACCAATACTTTTTTCTAGATTAAATACGCTTTGTATACTGAATAATAAGCAGTGTTGTTATAGAGTTCTCTTCTATGTTCATCACAAGAATTGCAACATACAGCGGTTGGACTAGTACGCCCACAACCAGATCAGCCAGGCTTAGAAGCAATGTTTTTAAAGTCTCAGACAACGAAGACGTTTTTGTGAGCGCTTGTATTGTTATGATGTTTAACACGATGGTGGTTAAACACAAGAAAGCGTTGAAGACGCAGTTAACAACAAATGTCAAATGCACGCCTTTAGCACTTGCCATCTTTTGCAAAGGACCCAGCTGATCAGTGTTCAGTTTCTAGTATAACAATGCAAAGGAACTTCATTGCTTTGGAGGAATCATCCGTTTTCGAATGAGACTAACCTTCAGCTTCCGCCATTAAATGAAACGTTTTATACAGTCTTAAGTTTAGCAGCTGTGTAGAACGTTTGAGGAACTCTGCAAGAAGAGACTGATGCTAGAAATAATTCTTTGCGAGACTTACCGAATATTTTGCAGAGATTCTCTTCCTCCTCCGATGGCAATTGGTTTTTAACTGAGTACTGTTGAGTCTTCCGCGACAATAGTAAAAAAAGTCCCTAATTCGTACTTATAATATACAAACTGGCCTTAATTGAAATTAAAACTGTGTTTGTCTGAACACGGAATTTAAAATTTAAATGTGACGGCATTCAGTAATTTGAATATATTTTCCCCTTAAGCGAAACGCGATAGGTCGAACTTTGTAAGTGTTGAAGTTCGTCAGTCAAAAAGAAGGAAAGTTGTATGAAACTACTGACGCAATATTAAATTAGCATCGGCGGTAGGTTTTCAATGAATTAAAAATATACAGTCAAACAAACAGAGTGGAGCGATGACTTAAGGGGAAAACGGACTGCTACGTCGCAAACCAATCCGGCAACGGACCTGTACATATTTTTGATAAACTACATGGTCACGCGCTACCTAAAGAGTGTGAGGCGGTTTAAGACACAGCACCCTAGTTCCTTAATATGTGGCAAAGTTTAATCAATTGCAAATGATAAGAATACCTGTTTATGCATGACATAGCAATCTGTTGAGCAACCATGTTGAAAAAACCAATATTATGCCTCAAACTGCAATCGAATACAACAACAATCAACTTGGAAGCTATGAAAATGTATAGAGTACCGAAGTGATGACGTCATAAAAATGAAATTTGTGAAATTATGGGATTTTGTTAAGATATTCTGAAAGAACAACGTCCAAGACGCCTACTCGCCAAAAATTAGCAATTCGGGGCAAATTGTCTCTGAGATATTAGCCCAGTTATGCTGTGACGATTCCATATAAATCCTTCTAAATTTGGTTCATAAGATTAGGAACCAGGTAAGATTTAGAAGGATTTGTATGGAGTCATCGGAGCATAACTGGGCTAATTTCTCAGAGACAATCTGCCCCAATTTGCTAATTTTTGGCGATTAGGCGTCTTGGACGTTGTTCTTTCAGAATACTTTAACAAATCCCATAATTTCACAAATTTCATTTCTATGACGTCACACTTCGGTACTCTATTCAAAATGAACAATACGCTATCCTTTATTAACTTTAGGGCAGCTAATAAGATGTAAGTCGTATTTAGCTCCAGTTTCTTCTTCCTTTCTTTTTTACAAGAATGTTGTATTCCCGGCCCAGGCTAAATATTCTTATTTTTCCTGCCGATTTCAGGCTGAAAATATTCTTGTATTATTCTTTAATTGAATTTAAAAAGAAAAACATTATCATGATACTTTTTAATTTTGGGGTTTATTATATTTCCTTTGTGCTGTATACTGTACAATTACATAAGTTTAAAATCATGATGTACCATTCATCAAACTGTAATTAGCATGAACATTTTGCTATAGTGGCTAATGCAGGTTTTTTCGTTTTGTTGGCTAGTTTTACCGGTTGGATAAAGTTCGTCAGTCTGGTCAGTCAAATGGAAGTAAATTATTCGAAACTATTGACGCGATATCAAAGTAGAAATGGCAGCTGGTTTGCGGTGAATCGTAAACACAAAGTCAAACTGAAAAGAGTTTAGCAATGGTTTAGAGGAAATGTGGACTATTAGGTCTGAGACCAATCCTACATGTTTGCTGGACTCAAGCGAAACATACGCACATGTTTTGAGTCACTACGACTTACAACGAGTCTTCTGAGCTGAGAGAAGGAACTTGTTCCCCATAAAAATATCTACTAGCTAAGCTTTTAAAACATAGACCGGCACAGTAGGTAGTTAGTCTCGCTAGTGTGCGCGCCAAAAGGGGAATCAGGGTCCCAGGCGTTACTAACGGAGATCGTGGAAACTGGGGATAAGAATTGCTGCGTGTCACAGCACCATGTTCTATTTTTTGAAGAAAGCTTAGGAAAGATTGATGCAGAGTTGTCGAGCTTTTCCGGAACGGGGCGGTCCACGAATTCTATCGGATCGCTTGAAAGCGTTGATAACTTTGGAACAAGTGAATACTTCAGTCAAAAAACTTCGATGGCGAGGCTATAAACTGGTCGGGCGTTGAAACCTTTCATTGTATGAAAATGAGTCATGTGATGAGCATGCGGTTTATTTTCGGCGATGATTGAAATGAGGCGCCATATTCATCACGTTTTTACTTTCTGGCAATGATTTGTATTTGTACACACACACTCAATCATCGTCGAATACGATGTAAGAAGTAAATATTCTGAAAAATACTAGACCGTCGATGAAGTGGGAAGTGAAAAACTTTTAGCAAAGAAATTCTCGTAGAATTAATCGCCTCCTCATTTCTTATCTGATCTCCACGCAAGCGAGAGTTCCCGCTTTTAAGAGCGTTCTTGTTACTTAATAAATCATGCTGTCATATGTGTCAAAGCTTAATAAGTTGCAAATGATCAGAATGTTTAAAATATCCGTTGTAGTCCCATTTTTATGAGACCAGCCATCATGACTTGGCAATTCGATAAGTGATCATGTTGCAAAAAAGCAATAAAAGCCTTTAACTACAATCAACTTGGAAACTAATGATTCCATTTTATTGAAAGCCTGTTAAAAGCAATATACTATGCTTTTATAAAATAAATAACTAAAACTCGACAGTTCGTAGTAATTAATTCATTAGAGGCTGCTAAACAAAACCTAAGTCATACTAATAACAGTTTCTTTAGTTTAATATTACAGAAAGTTTATCATTGCTCACAAATTAATGCGTGGTAAACAAACAAGAACAAACTTTTCCTTTTAACTAGTTAACATGGAAACCCAATATGTAGGCAGAGATGAAAACATGTGTGTGTTCACCCTCTTATCTCCCAAGTTTATGAAACGTAAGTTAACTAAGGCATTAAATATCAGCCCGCCATTACTACATAGCAATTCGATGAATAATCACGCTTAGAAAAGTAAGGGCTTACTTCAGGCTGGGCAGATATACATAGGGCTTTCCACAAGTTGCTCGAGGTTTTCCAAAACGGTTCCCGTAATTTCTCAAAACGTTGCTCAAAAAAACAATGAAAAATTGCTTTTTGTAATGAAAGTTGCTCAGAAGTTGCTCGAAAGCCTTAATGCCACACTTCACGCAGTTTCTTAGCTGACGATACACGCGCCAATGCCGTCTATTCTTGTTGCTTATAGCTTTCTTCAGGTCGCTTTATGATTTGATCTGTGATGGTTGTTTTCAACCAGAGGACTGAAAATCTTCTAACTATACCAGTTTTTGTTGGTGCGTGGGCGTCATGATTGCTACGCGGACCAGGATCGAACAGGTGCCCCGGAAATCTTCTGACGGGTGTTTGTGAACCGCTCTAGATCGATCATTCAGAGGCTAATACGATTGGGGAACAAGGGTGAAGCAGTGGTAAGAGCACTCGCCTTCCACCAGTGTGACCCAGGTTCAAATCCCGCCGTCGACGCCAAATGTGGTTTGTGTTTGACGTTGTTCTTTCCTTTGCCCTGAGAGGTTTTTCTCGGAGTACTCAATTCTAAATTCCAACTCGACTAGGAATGATAGACGAAGAACCACTACGTGAATGTGCCACCTCTAAATCATTATTCATTATTCATCTGTTAGTTAAAATTCATGTTAGTAATATGAAATTTCCATCTTTTTTCTTGGGGACAAAGGGTAATAGTCTCATCGGCGAAGCGGTTTGGAATGGAGCTTTACTGACCTTGAAAGATATTGCGAAGTACACTGATCACAGCTTGTCGAATGTTTCGCATCTTCCAGCAGTAGACCAAAGGATTGAGAGATGAATTAAGATACATAAGTGTCCTCGAATAATAAAGCAGATGCAACAACAACTCGGACTCACCATAAATTTGATAAGCTGCTTTAAGGCAAAAGAAGGGCAAAAAACAAACCACAAACACCACATACACGTAAAACGTTGCAAGTGCAGTTTTTTTCAGTCTTGCAGCATTTGCCAATTCTCCATTCTGATTCTGTCCTACGGGTTGCAATTGCAGGGCGTGAATCTGATCTGTGTGGTGACGTACGATTGAGTATATCTTGCAGTAAATTAATCCCGTTGTAGTGAGACAAACTGCCCCAATAGTTGCATTTATAATGGCCAGAACGTTTTCTAAAACCCTGTTCAACACAAATAAGGAAAAACATGAACAGCACACCCAAACTGAAATTACTACAGCAACAACACGCCTGTGAGTCACAAGTTCCTGGTATCTGAGATGAAGATGAATAGCTAAGAATCTGTCGACAGTTAAAGCAATGATGCCCAAGAATGAAGCAGCACACAGTAAAAAGCCAAAAAGACGCTGCGCTTTGTATACCGTATAATGGAGTCTTTTGTTAGCGCTCTGTTCTATTTTCATTATAAGACGTGCAATGTAGAGAGGATGGACAAGCAAACCAACACCAAGATCAGAAACAGCGAGACTTAGGAGTAATGTTTTTAAAGGCTTTGGAAACGATGATATTTTTCTTAGGGCTTGTATTGTTATGATGTTTAAAACCAAGGCTGTGAAAAGCAAGAAAACGTTGAAGAAGCAGTTGGCGACAAGCGTTGAATAAAAGTCTCCAGTTCCTGCTATTCTGTAGGATGTTGAAAACGCGTCTTTAGCTTCTTCTGCCATTGTATAGACTGTTCCTTTAAAGAACTGTTGACGTCTTTTGACAGGCAGACGTTCTTGCCTTTGGGAAGTTACCTGATCGGTCTCCAATAGTTCAGAATGTGGTTCACATTCTTCCTTAAATTATCGCATGGCTAAGCGACCTTGCTTGTCATCTTCCGTACTTTGGTAATCTTGAAATTGTCCACTTACTAGACAGTGTTAAATACCAAGACGTTTGAACACCACGAATTCCCTTAACAAAAAATTTCAAACAAGTTAATGTAGCCACATAATAACACATTCAAATTTGAATAGAATTTTTTTTTGATAAGAATATAGATCGAGCTTAACAATTAATAAGCTTAAGGTAAGGTATACTGACGCAATTGGTGTTTTTGAGGATATGATAAATGCCAGAAAAAAGGTGATCATGATATAAAGAATAGAAAGAACCTATTTAGTATTCTGGCTAAAAAGTGGCTGCCAAGAGCATTTGCAAACTAATTGGGACAAAGAAACTTATTAAAGGCATCATTATGAAAATATATTGACATCAATTCCAATCAAAATTTATTGAGCCCAAACAGGTGTTTTTAGGAATCGCGGAAATATAGATTCTTTTATTTATTTATTTATTTATTTTTATTTTCGGCACGGTTTTTTGTTATTTATTTATTAATTTATTTATTTATTTATTTATCATGTAGTATTTTTGGCAAAAATTTATGGCAAAAAGTTTAGACCTGCCAACAATAAAAACCCAATATAATCCTCTTCGACGACTGTACGGGGGGCCCCTTTTTGATACCGGCCAATGGCTGATAGGGCTGCCCTGCCTGAATAAAGTTGACTTGACTTGAGTGACCTTTAAGAACTGTGTTTGTTAAAACATCGTCTCCTCCGTTGCTCAGAAATCACAAAAAAAAAATAATAATAACTACAATGTTTTTGTCCTTTTAATAGTTAAATACACCATTCCTGACACACAGTCACTAATTTTTGGTGAACGGAATGGCGCGACTCTGACGGTACCAGCCAACGCATATTGCCTAGCTGTATAACTTTTGAAGAGCTCTGCGAGTGTTTTCTTCTATAGATGAGACTGAAATTCGGAAAACAATAAAGTTTACAATCGCAAGTTCCCAGTATTCCATACTGATAGAATCCAAAATATCCGCTTATTTGAAATAAAAAGAATTTGAATATGACAACATCATTACACCAACATCTGGATTTATTTTCATTTTAAACGAAACGCGAATGGCCGAGCTTTGTAAGTGTTGAAAGTTGAAAATTTGTTATGATCAGGACATCGGAGTTTTCATAACAACAAAATGACGCCATTAGCTATTTTACTTGCAGCTGTATTTCTCGGCACTGGAAATTTTTCTTCCAAAATCGTTTATGGGGCTTTTTCCTCCTGTTTTTCCTCCAATAAGTGCTACGATCGATGTCCGTTAAGTTTAAGTAAAATCTGTGAGAGGATCTTCATTGCTTTGGAGGATTCATCCGTTTTCGATTGAGACTGACCTTCAGCTTCCACCATAGAATGGAAAGTTTTATACAATCTTAAGTTTTAGCAGCTGTGTAGAACTTTTGAGGAACTCTGCAAGAAGAGACTGATGCTGGAAATAATTCTTTACGAGACTTACCGAATATTCTCCAGAGATTCTCTTCCTCCTCTGATGGCAATTGGTTTTTAACTTTGGTACTGTTGAGTCTTCCGCGACAATAGTAAAAAAAGTCCCTAACTCTTACTTATAATATACAAACTGGCCTTAATTGAAATTAAAACTGTGCTTGCCTGAACCCGGAATTTAAAATTTAAATGTGACTTCCTCATCATCATAGAGCAATTTGAATATATTTTCATTTTAACTGAAATGCGATAGGTCGAGCTTTGTTCGTCAGTCAAATGGAAGAAAGTTGGTTGAAACTACTGACGCATTATTAAAATGGCAAAGGCAGTTGGTTTCCTATGAATCGCAAAATACACAGATAAACAGTAAGAGTTAGCGATGCTTGAGGAGAAACCACGCTTTTAAGTCGCAAACCAATCCAATGTATTTCCTGGACACATGCACACATTTTTTCATTGATAAACTACATGGTCACGTGCGACCCAAAGAGTGTGAAGAGATGACGAGAGAAAAAACTCTTAACCCATAACAAAAACTTATGGTCCGCTTAAAACAAAGACACAGTAGCCTAGTTACTTAATAGATCATCCGGTCTTTAATATGTGTCAAAGTTTAATCGCAAATCATCGGAATATTTACGTATCATGACGTGACAGTTCGATGAGTAATCATGTTGCAAAAAGCAAAATGTGCCTTAAATTTCAATCAACTTGGAAACTATGAAAATGTTTTCAAAAACAATACACTATCCTTTATTAACTTTAAGGCAGCTAATAAGAGGTAAGTCTTATTAGCTCCAGTTTTTTCAGTTTGATACACCCTCTTTCTTTTTTATAAGAACACTTGGTGACCGATTTGGGGAGGGGGGATTGTGCCTTGGAATGTGTGAGCATCACAAAATCACAATTTGCGTGCTAAATTTAAAGACAAGAGAGAAGGTGTGAGTGTACCATAATCAATCTTCTTAACGTTGGCAATGTCACAATGCCACATAGGAACATTCAAAGGATATCGCTCAGTATGAAATAATGGTTAATAATCTCTTAGGCTCCGGGGAGTTTTGGTAATCATTGATTCATTTATTTGCTGTTCACTGATTTCAATAGTGGTAATTTGTTGTCTTGCGAGGGTGATTTATTTGGAAAGCCGTGTTATTTTGCTTTGATTTCGCGTTATCAGGTTAAAACAAAAGAATTATTTAAGAGTCTTTTTTCATTGTTTATTTGATGATACATCACAGGATAGCCGATACCATAAATCACCGAAGTATTTCCGGTCGTCGCTTCTTCGGCTGAATTATTTGTGCGTGGCTTAGTGTGATAGTTTGTT